>JAQGBW010000330.1:0-46707 GCA_034698625.1 Julus scanicus | reverse complement strand
GTTTAAAAAGACCTTGTCAGTGTTTAAGGAATCTTCATGTAGAATATCTTTAAAGTCGATATGCATCAGAGGAAATACACACAAACACATAAAACATACTCAAGAAACACTGAACAAAAACATCCAGCATGTTTTTCAGAACATTTATATTTTTTTCTGTTCATCCGGACCGCCTCTTGAGCGATCGCCAGGAAACATCGAAATATGCCAGAAAATGGCCGTTTTTCGACACATGTTTCACTGTCACAAACACTTCTGGACACACAAAGGTAGCATGTGTATAGGTTTCATGTTTCATGTTGCTTTTGTGCGTGCGCACCTTTAGGACTGCCAATAAAGCAAGATATATGAAGAGGGTTTCCTCTCTTATTGGTGGTGTTTCTAATAATTTTGAGTTCCAGCTAACCACGTGTGCAAACAATCCATTGTGTTTATTGGAGCACATCACCTTATCCCCTTGGCAGTTATATACCGTGAGGGGAAAAGATGCAAGGGGTAAAGAAACATTCAGGGCACATCTGATTGCTGGGCAGAACTGAAGAATTTTCGTTTAGTTCTTAGAATTGAATGAAAATTGCACTGTTAATTAAGTGCTTGGCCATGGTGAAACTCACAAAAAAATATGGGAAAAAGAATCAACGGCAAGGTTTTAAAGTAAAGGGTCAAAGCACAATCAGAAACATTGAAGAAAAAACTTCTACCAAGCTGCATGTATATATCAATGGCAGTAAGGTACATAATCTTGAAAAAAAATAAGCAAAATATGCTTTACTAAGTTTAAACTGTTTAAATACGCTATCTTTGTTAATCGATGATTGTAATCATTGTAAATGCAGTTTACATTTAATAAAAATAATGTAATCGGACATTAGTTTATACGCACATGTGGACAGTGAACCATAACTGGAACACATGTTATATACCAAGCATGAAACATGCATCATTTAACTGCTCACAAAGCATGTTATGATGGCAAGGATAAAGAGAAGAAAAGGAATTTTTCTGTCTTATTTCCTAAATTTGTGTCCATATTTGAAATCACTAGTTGAGTAGTGAAAGTTGAATTGAAAAGGCTGAGTTTCAACAATCATTGATGGTACTGTCAGGTGAAAAAATGGCTGATTAATGGTGCTTAATGTCCATAGTTTGTTAAAATGAAGTGGATATTAATCAATGTTTTTAATTTGTGATTGCAGGAGGAGGGTGGAGGCAATTCCTCCCTCATTTTTAACCCTTTGGGGTCACCTTCTTGTGCCTGCATTTCGTCCATCAAGCTGGATTCACATGTGGATGGTCTTTCACAACATGCCCAACTCCAGAAAAATCAGAATCTTACAGGCCCGGGTTTTGCCCATGGCAATTTGAAAGTGCAGCACAAGGACGTCAGCACATTGACAGGTGAGATGGTTTCAGGTGTTTTTGATACGAACAAATTCCTATGTTAGGTAACTTGTGTGGTAAGCATTGGTCAGTCCAACAATGGCTAAATGTAAGTACAAAAGGTAGATGAACCTTTATGTCTGCAGAATAAAAAATTACGTGCTAAAAAGATGCACAAATTGCAAACTTATCATTTTATCATATAGCTTGGTAAGTATGTTTGGCGTCATGCTTGTTACCCATATTGAATCCATTATCTAAGTTTGGCTAACTTATTGCTGACATTGCTGCATGTGTGCTAAATGAGCTTCTCCTAGCTAACATACAGTTATAAAAGTTGGAGTTAAGAAGCCTATGTTGCTTGGCTCAGCTGACCTTGATTAAAGAGGAATTAATTCAATACGTGTTGTTGCATTGGTTAATAAATGCTTTTGATGGTGATACGACATGGCATGTTTTATATCTGTCTTTTCCAGAGCTGGTCTGGAAACCATTAGCATCGGTATTTATCCAAGTTTAAAATTTGGAGTTTAAAAATCAGCAATGTCTGCAAAGTATTCCAGGGCCCTAGTCCACAAAAAAATTATGGAGTTGTAGTATGGCATTCCACCAATAATCTCAGCAACTTGTAATTATTAGTAAATGTGTATAAGTGATGTCACAAAAGTACAAGTCTAAGGTGAAAAGAAAATGGCGTCTCGAGAAAATAAAATGCTACTTCTGTGTGCTATTGAAGCTAGAAAGGGCATAATTTTTGGTAAATTTAGCAGCAATGTGTCAAAAAAAGATAAAGTGATCTTCACTATCACTGGAACACATGTTTTTATTCAATTAAAAACGTTCTATTCCTATTCCAAATGCTGTATAATACTTAATTTATAAGTAATCATTTACCTATAATAAATTCACTACAAGTTACAAGCAATTTGCTAATAGCAATACCTTTGTGGAACAGAACACTTGTAAACTGACAAGATTTGCTCGTAACTTGTAAGGTATGGTCTAACAAATTACAATTGTACAAATATTATCTGTAGAACACAACAACTTGTACTTTTTGTACAAGTATCACTCCATACCCCTATAATTAAGTACAAGACTATACTTGATATCTCGTAACTTATCAAGCTTACAAACCTTTAAATAGTCGGTGACTTAAAGTTTTAAAGCCGAACATTTTGTGACTATTGTTATGATAATCAGTAAAGAAGGGTCAAATCAATGGTCTTCAAGGGCCTTCAATCAATTCCAAACATTGTTAAGCAGGACTTTCTTCCTTTCTAGACTTGTTTGCAAATAATTTGTTAGCACTTTTTTGTTGCCTGTAGATGCCAACCTTGTGCAAGATACTTCCCGTTCTACACTAACCCTTCATTCTTTTTACCTTATATTTAAAGGTGGTGGACCATAAAATTAGCTCCTTGGCATTTTACCATAGTGACTTAGCTTGTCTGTTAGCCAAGGTCAAAAAACGGCATACAAGTATAATATAACTGCAACCCAGATATTTTTGTTGACTAATTCATTCCTGCCAATAAATTGGAAGACTGGGCCGATGCGGTGCTTGGCCAGACATCTAGTGTCGGTTCAGTACAACAGAACATTTTCCTTGAATGCAGGGCAAATGCTAAAATCGAGCCTAAATTTTAAAAACTAGCATCATTTAATGGGGAGCTACATGTATACAGTTGGATTTTTCTTATACCCGCCAGCTTTGTACGTCCTCTCGTGGCCTCCAGATAACAGACCATGTCCAGTGCAAGTGTATTAAAAAATTGGGAAATATAAATATTCTAGAAAAGAAAAAAGCTGGCTTGATCATGTAGCAATGTTTTGCGTATTTTTCAATTTTCTTGGCTAACATTTTTTTTTTCCCCAATTTTATCTTTGAGGAAATATGACCAATCCAATTGTGTACTAAGCTACATTTACACGTATGTGAGGATATCTTATTGAATTCCAAAAAAAAAAAATGTTAACAAAATGCATCGTTGATTGAGGCTACTCAATATCAAAATTACTGTGGATGGCAGTTAAACACATTCATGATTCTAATTGTGTCCTTTCACCATTTGCATGTGTCAAGGCTATCTATAGCTCAGTGATGAAATCAAATTTGACTACTTTTAACTTCTTTCGTGTTGTTTGTTGTAGATTTGTGCAGCAGTGCAAACTTGGACGAAGTGGAAATAGTGAGCTTGGTAGAAGAGCAGATTCCCCGTTATCGGCTTCGTGCGGACACCCTAACGCAATTTATTGGTAAGATAATGAACTACTTTCCAGTATTTTCAATTTCTTACACTTATTTTTGAAAGAGAGGAAACAGTTTCGATATCAATCACGTTTACAGAAGGTTGGTCACTATGTATGTTACCGTATTTCATCAGTTATAAGTTGTAAGATGCACTTCTTCTCCTCTTCGGTACTGCCGACTGAAAAAAATCTTAGAATCCAAGAAAAAATATATTGCATAGAATATCTTCTACAATTTATCTTTTCAATTTACTTACATCAGCAATAGGGAAGCACACTAAATGCAAACAATGTACACCTGAGGAAGGAATTTTCAGGTAGAATGTATGATATTTCAAAAAATATATGGAAAATGTTCACCTTTTGAAAAATATAGATCTGGACACGCAAAATCGTTGACCACGTTTCCTGGTAGACCTGGCCTCGAATCCCAACCTGATTGACCGTGTTTGTAGGTAGACTTTGAAATAGTTGCGCTACGGCAGTGACTATTTTACTATTTCGTGCTCATGCTCCTAAATTTACCTCTTTTCTTTCTCCAAGCAGTTTGTTTGAGGCTTTCCCCATCAGTGTTTGGGTCCTTATTGACATTTGATGTCTTTGGGTCCCTAAACTATACAACCACAAACATACATGATCAGTGGATCGGCAATCATAATTCAAAGGATTATAGGGCTCTTAGAAGTGTAATTCCCCTTTCCCGATTAATTTTTAACTAAAATTGTTCATTAATCCAAAACGTTTTGGCATATTTTATGAAACGTTGATATATCTTGTTATTTTGGGCTACAATCAGTTTTTCCTAGAATTATTTTATGAAGCGGTATAAATTCTTTAAAAATTGGACCTTTCGAACAGGCCCATCCCATATATAGTTCTTTTGTTATTCATTATTTTTTTCCCCAATGTGGTTTTGAATATTTAAAGGAATGATGTTTTCACGTTCTGTAGGTTAAAGAAATTTTGCTCCTTATTTTTTGGGAAAAAGCAGTTACCACTTAAAAAAGAAAGTGTCTCGGCTGTAAGTTTAGGTATCTTAAGGTGGATTAAAACCTATCCCTTTCAATGGGTAAATTTTAAACGACAGTCACAGCCAAACAAAAAGAGATTAAATAAAAATAAAAATTGTTTAAAATAGCTTGATGGATCATCAAATGCATCATATTGCTGCTTTTCACTTTGAAATGGTAGATATTTTTAAATTAATAAACAAGTTTGAAAAGTGTCCGATAATTTGCATTTTCATGCTGCACGTGCTTATTTATTAACTTACTTATTAATTTTAAAAAAATCTACCAATTCAAAGTGAAAAACAACAATCCATCAAGCTATTTTAAACAATTTTTATATTTATTTAATCTCTTTTTGTTTGGCTGTGAGTGCCCTTGCAAATTTAGCCATTGAAAGGGATAGGGTTGTAATCCCCCTTAAATTCCACAAAGAAAATTGTTAACACAGTAAGATTTAAATGAACTTTTAATTTATGCTTTGCAAAACAAAACACAAAACAGGTGTTTGTTGGCAAAATTGGTAACTAGTATCTTGTAAGGAATGCAAAAATAGACAAGTATCGAATTGCAAATCATTGTCTCTGTTGTTTGAACTCTTTGGTTAATTATAAAATTAGTATTTCAAACTGGTAGTACACATAAGATCGAATCAAACAGAGGTTTTGACTCTGGATGAACTGGAGAATGAAGTTTAGCTCATGTTTGCCGTTTGCGCTTCTCTGATCAGGTTATCAATTATTCTATCGAATTCGTGTAATCCAAGTTTCCAGTCATTCATTCCAGTTGTAGCAAGAGGATAGCACGGTTTTGCTGTGGGGCGAGGATGTCTCGTCTTAAACGTGTCTTTAAAAGAAACTAGCGCTTTCACATCTTTACAATCCAGGAACTCTCTTAAAAAGCACTCGAGCATTTCCCAGTCTCCTTTCCGTATCAACGATTCGCACGTTAAGTTACTGTCGCACTCTACCAGTTTCTCCTTCTCTTTGGTGTTAAATTCCCTGAGAATTAATCGGATGTTGCAGGTATCCTTAGCCTCAAACAAATGAAACAATATATCCACGTAATAGTACAATTGATGAGTGATGGGCAGCGTTTGTCGGTGGGCTGAACCCAGATTCCAAAAGCTGGTGAAAAGTTCTGGGTAGCTGTAGTCTTTGAAGCCTGTCGCCATTTTAAATGCCAGACGAGAAAGAGTCATTAAGTAGTTGTGAGGTGACAAGTGGTTTGTGAATGAGTTTGCAGCCTCTAAGAAGTAACTTTGCCATGGCCAGTCCAGGTGCCGATCGAGCACTTCGAACGAACTGTAGTGAATTTCATCCTCCTTCCGGAATTTGTTGATTACGGAAAAGAGCAAGCACAGCAAATCGGGCTGGAATTTCCAGAATAATGTATAAAAGTTGCCAAGTTCTAGCATTTTCGCTTCTCTCTCTTGGGGAGTTATTTTATGGAAGAAATACCTGACTGCAGTCTCATTCTTGCATTCGAGCGCAATTTCAAAGCCGGTAACGTAATCCGAATGCTGGAGCAAAAGAGGCTTGTCCGTTCGCCAGTGGACTTGGGACATCCAGAACGTTACCAGAGCTTGCGGGCCCGGGTGGTCCTTGGAAATGAGAGCATTGGAGCATTTTTGAGTGCGGGACTGCACGAGGGGGAATAACCTATCCCATTGTGTGAGCTGTTTCTGGAGCGAGGGAATGTAGATGTCGTGGCAGTAAATGCAGGCTACTGCAAAGCGAACATGCATCAGGACAGCCTTGTCTTCAACAATGGCTCTGGTGCTCTGAAACTTATCGATTGTACCTTGGGGAGTCCAAATAGGGGTGTGAAAGCCGGTATCCCAGAACTTATGGTAGTACTCCTTGTACCAAGAGACCTGCTCTAGGCCTATTGGTTTTATGAGTCTGAGAATTTTGCTTCTGATTCGTTCTGGAACGTGTAAATGGAGGGCTTTCTCAAGAGCTGTCTTTTCGACCCTTTTGTAAGCTTCTGGTTCCTTGTCCGGTTCTAGCTTACCGAAAACAACAGCAGGACTCATGCCACTGGCTTCCAGAAGTTGATTCACTATCCTTATGGTAGACATGGTCTGTAGTGAAATCTCAAATGTATAGTTTATATTCATTTTTGCACTATGTTGAATAACACACTTAATTAGCAATTTTACTTATCTTGGACGTGACTGTGGTGTTAACCTAGGCTTGCATCCGGGCTGCGCTTTAACCGTATTTGCAAGCATCTGGCTGGCCAACACCCTTTTGCTTTTTACACGTGTATCTTCCTTATCCACCTATTCCTCTTGGATAGACTCATCCATTTGCAAGACCTGGATGAGATGGCATTGCGTGTTGCAATACCTTGCTGCAATTTTATGCCGCATGATATGTATACCTATGAAAGAAACAGTTTTAGCAATGCGTCAAGCTTTATGCTATCAGTTCTACTATATCTGGACATGAAAGATATTTGTATCAATAAATCCATATATGTTTATTGATAAGATGTTTGGCATCCAGAAATAGTTTGAGAGCAGTTATTTATTTCATGTTATTTGTAACAAGTTTTTTATGAGCTTAAAGACAAATTATAGATGAAAACATGGTAGCAGGTGATTTTCCCCAGTTAATAATCATCAACACAAAAATCTCCAGTCATCAATATCCAAAAAAACAACAATCTCCAGTCAAATATCTCCCCTTAAAAATCCCCAAAACAATAACCTTCATGGACCTTCTTGCCCCAAGGAACAAAATCTCCAAATTGATGCTATATTTAATTAATTCAAATTATTGTTCAATTAGGTTAGGTTAGGTTTTTGCATATTTTGTACTTTGTGGATTTTTTACCATGGAGATTGTTTTGGTGATTATTAAGTGGAGATTGTTGACTAAAGATTTTTGTTTTGGGGAAAATCACATGGAACCGGTAAACATCATGTAGTGACAAACCCTAATCTAGATATTTATTTAATTGGCTGCAGATGGTTAGGTTGGTTGATTTGTGTGGTTAACCCAAGAATTGGCGACATGTACTGCTCTTTACATCACACCTTTCTTCATAAAATTCAAACTTTTAGATTTTCTGAAGGTAGTTTAAATGTAATTGAGTTTCAGAGTCACTATTGAAATCTTGCATCAGGCTTGGACATGGCTCTCCAAGAATTTCCGTTGATATTGACGTAATTTATCAGTTTATGTACCCCAGTAACCAAAACTTGTTGGCTTAATGTTGGGAAAACACTGCTTTACCAATGTAGAAATGTCTCGCTGGGGCAGTGGTTAAATGACTAATTAGGCTAACATTGGGAAAACATTGGCAATACCTCCATATATAAAGTTTAGTGCCAACATAAAACCGATGATTGCCAACTGTACCATATGGCATCGTTTGTCCAACGTTAAAATGCCAACCCAAAACCTGTGATTGGCGACTTCACCATTTTCCAACTTTGGGCAAACGTTGTGTGTAACTCATGACTGATGTCATGTTCTGTGTAGTTTGAATGTTTCCACCAAAATGTACAGACTCTAGTTGATGCCAATAGATGCCAGTGGTTGCTCTTCAGAGATAGGAGCTGATGTAATCCTTGTGGACATATTTGTATGCCGGCGACTGTAGCATTTTATTCAATGGCTATTTCCTTGTTTCAACAATGTTGCATATTTTAAAGCAAGGACATGAACATATTTATATACAGATCAGAAAAAACTGAGCAGATTAGCAACATCCATAATGGCTTTCAACGCCGGTTTCCCTTGCATTTGGAAAATCAATAAGTTTGCTTCTGCATTTCGTCATCCAGCCTGTCTTGACTCGGATTCCTGGTAAAACCAAAACACAAATGTGTAACGGAGTAAGTCGTCCTCTCGGCTGTTCTTCCCCAGGTGCCCATATTTAAAATGGTGCAGGTTGCGTTGTGTTATGGCTGAAGAGCAGGATGAGAGCAATGTTTCACAGTGTGAATATGTTTTGGAATATACTTGTGAAGAAGTGGGTACGAGAAGCAACTCTGTTTCGTCTTTAGGTAGGCTTGTGCTGCTTCCCTTTTTTTTGTTTCTACGATGCGAGTATTTATGATGTAAATATTTAATGTTTGATATTTTGTAATGCTACACATTCTCATGGAACTCGGATGTGGGTCTCTTTTCCCTTCAGACAAACTCATATCGATTCATTTAATTTATGGGGTTTCAATATTCGATATTGCATTCTATATTCATGTATTCAGTGATTGCATGTATCGTTTTTTGTTAAGTTTAACTGGTCTGAAGTGCTAGTTTGGCGTCAGTCATAGCTTCAACTACAATCTCTCACTTTATTAATAGGTTGTGGACAAATAACCAGCAAAAATCGTGGCTGTACGTTTTCCTGCATAACAATTGCACATTTTAGGATTTTATACGAAAATCATCATGTTTTGCAAGTTGTAAGACAATTGAGAACATTAGTTGACATGCTGTTACAATTTTCTGTCCATTTTGAAACATAATTGTATCATAAGTCTTAAAACACCCTTGAATTTTATGCATATATGACTAACTAACTTTGTTGCACATTGCACAGAGTTCCCCAGACCTGGAAAACCTGAAATAGTCAGGAAAGTTGGAAAGACCTGGAAAAGTCAGGGAAAAATGTAATATTTGAGGAAAAATCAGGGAAATTTACTATAAAAATTGTTGAACTTTTAAAAGCTTAAATTAATTTGCTGGACTTTGGACATAAAATTTCGGCCTTTTTTGCAACTGGAATAAAAATCCGATTTCCTTTGCTAAAAAACTGATTTTTCTGTGGTAAAAATGCAAGTTTTCTTCAGTAAAAATACAAATTTTCTGCAGGAAAATTGCATTTTTCGGGAATAAAAATCCGATTTTCCTACTGTAAAAAACTGATTTTTCTGTGGTAAAATTACAAATTTTCTGCTGCAAAATTTCCTTTTTCGGGAATAAAAATCCGATTTTCCTGCAGTAAAAAACTGATTTTTCTGTGGTAAAAATGCAATTTTCTGCTGCAAAATTGCTTTTTCTGGAATAAAAATCCGATTTTTCTAATGTAAAAAACTGATTTTTCTATGGTAAAAATGAAAAATTGCAATTTCTGGGATTAAAAATCAGATTATTTTTCTTGAAAAATCCACTTGTAAAAATACAAGTTTTCTTCAGTTTGAGCTGGTCAGGGAAAAAAATTTTAAAACCTGGAAAAGTCAGGGAAGTTGAATATTTTATTTGTTGGGGAACCCTGTTGCATATTAAACTTTAAACTTGCAATTTTTAAAAAGGAATTACTACTGTATAAAAATCTTATAAGATGTCGTGAATAGCATCGTGTTAACTCTAAAGAAATCCAGTTTACTGAAGTGTTACTTGTAAGTGTTACGAAATATAAAAGGCTGCATTTATCTGCCTGTTATAGAAATGTGGTGAGTAAACAATGGATCTCATAGGTTAAAAGTAACATGATCTAAGTTTCTAGACCACGGATGTTAATGCTTACCTAATCAGTCTTATAAAATCTGCAGATCGTGGATAAACACTCATGTTTTGTAACACGAACTAGGGCAAAAATACAAATCTGTGGAAACTTGTATTAATAACAGTAATTCAGGTAATGCCAACTGAGACAGACACACTTTTCGGAAATTGTTGATTTGCTAGTTTTGTCAAAAAAAACCAGAAAATGCAAAAAACTTGCATCGCACTTTTGAATAGCCAGAGCGTGAATAAGCTTATTCACACTTTTAAAATCTTTTTTAGTGAATGTCAAAACAATATTTTTTTCATATTTGAAGATAACGAAATCATCATGCTAGTCAATCAGTTCTCACTGAATTCATTATTCATATCATTTAATGACCTCATCACATGTACATTCTCTAATACAACATCATGACTAATTGGTCTAGTATATCACATCCTATATTCCAATTCTTAATTTTATAGGTCAATAATGGGATATTTCCTTTAAAATTTTACCACGACTGCTTTGTTCTTTATCAACCACATAATAATATTCCCAAGTCAACGTTCAATGACCTTAGGTACTTTAGGTAAATTAGGTACTATTACACAATCATAAAACAGTAACTAACTTAATACCAATTATAAAGATACTGATACAATGAAGCTGTTTTATGTATAACAGTTCTTTAGCCTTAAATTGTAACCGTCTCTTGTCGAAAGTTCTTGCAAATACACAGAATTCAGGATTCAATGCAAATCTAATTACAAGTATTTTGTTTTTTTTCAGGCTACGAAAACCAAGATTGGTACATTCCACATCCCGTGCTCTCCCCTGAAAGTGACACTGATTTTGATCTGAGCCCTGATCTGGCAAAGGAAACCCTGGCATACTTTGGTAAGTGAACAAATTAATTTTTATCACTGATGGTGTATTGGCCTATAGTTTAAAATTTGTGTAATTTAACTCCTTTTCAATGGATAAATTTGCAACGACACTCACAGCCAAACAAAATGAGATTAAATAAAAATAAAAATTGTTTAAAATTGCCTGATAAATCAGCAAGGTCATTCGCTTGTCGTTTTTCACTTTAAAATAGTAGATTTTTTTAAAATTAATGAACAAGTTTGAAAAATGTCCGTAATTTTGCACCCGCTGCCAGCATGAGATAGGCAAGTTGTGAGTGCAAAAATTCAAATAATAATTTAAATTAAAAAATCGACTATTTTTAAGTGAAAAACGACAAGTGAATGACCTTGCTGATTTATCAAGCTATTTTAAACAAGTTTTATTTTTATTTAATCTGTTTTTGTTTGGCTGTGAGTGTCGTTGCAAATTTACAAATTAAAAAGGATAGGGTTTTAAACCCCGTTAAGTATTTGTCAGACACCTTCCGTGTGCCTATTCGCTTTAAGAAGTTTTCTAGTGGAAATGCGTTTATTGTACAGGGTTCAATGACGTCCCTTCATCGATTTTACCATTAAAAAAAGTAGACCCAGTCATGTAAAGATGCTCGAACTGGGGGATTATTGAATTTGAGTTGCGTTTACCTTAGCCGCCATGTGGATTGCTTTTGGCTTTTGGCTAGCTATAAACAATCCAGACCTAGTTTTTCTTCTTTTTTTAACAAATGTGAAAAGGTGCCGAAACTGGCTGGGAGTTGCCCTTACAAATGGAAGAATCATCCATACTGAATGGATTTGCGTGTTATTTAACTTACCATTCATAGAACCAACCCTAGTTGTTACATAAAAACAAAGTTCATCCTAAATTTGTATAGGATATTGTGAAGTAAACATTTCACAACTCGGACGTTTATAATCACCTTTGGAAAATGGACGAGTAGTTGCACTGGTTTACTTCCAGTATATTATTGTTAGGGATTGTTACATTTAGAGCCTTCCTAATTTCATTATCTCATTCTTAAAAGAGTTCCCAGATCACACAACAGCTTCATCTTTTTTTCTTCTTTTTCTTCTTCACGGTGTGCTGAAACTGAAAGTAAAAAATGTGATGTTGAGTTTTGTTGTTGTTGAAATTTTTGGAACCAGATTGTACCTGGCCTCTCCAATGCAGGTTTCCATCAAAGGCCAGATCATGCACTTGTCATTACCACTATAATCTAGTTTGTTACAGGCGAAATTGTCACGTTTTTGACCGTTTCACGGATTCGTGTCTTAATTTCCTGCTTATTGCACTCTTGAGGCTTCCTCGTGCCATTCCAAAACGTTAATTTATTCAGATTTATTCACTGGTGCTTATTATAAATGCACAACAGGCTTCCATTGATCTGTTCCACTAAACTTCACTAGGGCTAGTTCCAGCGACACCTTTCATGGTTAGTCTTGTTTCAGCCTTGAAACTGACACATAGTCGATGAGGGTTTGTTTCGATCCGGAATAATTGTGTAAATAGCATGCAAGCTTTTTAGTTTCACCACTAACATGGATTCTGCTGCGTCCACAACACTAAAAGCTCACCTATTGACGTTCCGGCAAATTCTGCCACGTCAATGGTTTGAAAGCGTGCAAAGTGGACTGCTTGATGGTAAGGAATACTGGACATTTATGGTCATGCTTTTGCAGTTTTTATAAGGTTCAAGTTGTTTGTCCAGAAAATGTTGCATGGATTTCGAGCTTGATAAGGAAATTAGGTTCTTGTGCTATATTAAGGTGCGTATCCACCAAAAGAAACATGAGACACAAAACATACATACATTGATGTGTCCAGAAGTGTTTGCGAACATGTGTGGAAAACCTCCGTTTTTTCCCCACATTTCGATGTTTCTTGATGTTTTGTAGCGATCGCTCGAGAGGCGGTCCGGATCAAAGGAAAAATGTTTCTCAAAAGTTTCGTGTTAAAAGGTCTTGTTTCTAAAATGTGTCATAGGTGTCTTTTTTCATTACAATTTGCAACACATGTTTGGAAAAACATGCTGAAAACATTGTTTTAGTGTATGTTTGATGTTTATGTTTCTTTTGGTGGATACTTAGCTTTACAGTAAAACTTGGAGTTTCATGCCTTCATCCAACATCCAACATCCTTATTTGGTTTTGCTCATTTCGAGTTCTGTGGCGTTCAGAAGGTTGTTTGGAAAAATATGTAGTTCGTGAAATGCGTGTCCTTGAAATATGTTTGGAATTTTTTCCAACAAATTTACTCAAATTTTTATCAACAAATGTTGTTGAACATTTTCTTGTAAATCTGGTGTTGATTCGCATTGTTCCCAAAAAAGATTTTCCATCAATCTAATCCCATTTTGAAATTTGCTGGGATATGATCATTTTGGTCCCATAATGCCAATTTTACTAGTGTCATGGTAGTTATTAACCCTCAACCACTATTATGGGGTCCCAAAATACCCCAATCTTTAAAAAATCTCAAAATATAAAAAAAAATGCTTTTAATGCTATTAAGCACTTGAATTTTTTATATATAAACATGTTTTACATATCAGCTAGCATAAATTGTTATTATTTTTTTCTGGCGTATATTGTGAGAAATTGTTTAAAAAATAAGAAAAAAATAGTACAAATATGGTATAAAGAATAATGGCTTCAGGAAAATGAATTCTTTAGCAAGTTATCTTTGGAAAAAAATGTTTTCACATATTGAACATATGGAACATATAAAGTACTTAAAAAACATGGCACGATAGTGGTTGAGAGTTAAGATTATAGAATACTATACCTAAACTGTTACTTGGACTTTCTGGGTGTAATGTGCTGCCCTCTGTTTGGTTGTTTATTATGTAATGTTATCAAGCTACCTGTTGCTTGACTCTTTTGTAACATAAAGAAAAATTTCACCTTCTATTGTACTGGTTAATAACTGGTACTTGATAAGAACGTAATAACAGTGTTGTGTAACATTTGTCATGGACTTGTTATAGTCATCCTTTGTTGCGATTCCTGCAATCAGGTTTAAACGAGTCTTGTTTTGTTGTCATAAATAAAAAGATTGATAACAATTTAGTTATGATGCTAGGGTTTTGTTAAAATACTATCTACCGTGTAGCATGGTCAGTTGTTACCAACTTCTATCCTCATGACATTTTTTAAGCTTCTTGGTTGTAGAAGAATCTGTTATGTTGTTTCAGTCGTGATTTGCATGAACCAACACAATTTGGATCATGAAAAAATGGATAAACCACATTTTTTTTCTCTGCATTTTTTGAAAACAAGAACATTGTAAACTCCCGGAAGACTTTTTAGACAATATTGCAGGTTTCGAAAACTTGTCACCTCCAAGCAAATAAGTCAATCATTAGTTCACCCATGTTTTATAACGAGACAACTTCTTCCGTCGTTTCTCAGACACAACAGAAAAAATTTCGATCATTATCATCTAGGTTATATTAAATTTCTAATTGTTTGGGTAATTTATTTAGGAAACTACTTTAAAGTTATAACATTTACGTTGCAAATTACTTTAATAACAATAAATATAAAGTAATTCTGTCATGGTAAAGTCGAGGGAATTCTTAAAATTTGCATTTAACCTAATTTTTACAGAAAAAAATCAGTCGTTAAAAAAAAAACGAACATTAAATTTAAAGTAAAAGTGCGAAATTTAGGTGTATTTCATCTTTTAACTGCTATAGGACATTTACCGAAATGGTTAATTGTTCTAATGACCTGTTCTTTTGTCTGTGTTTAAGTTAGTGCTCTACATGCTTCACCACTTAATTAAATTACGACAATAAATGTGCTTGTTTTTCTCAAATGTCATCCATTATTATCTTCATCAGCTTGTTGGTTGATAATATCAAAATACATAGCCTTGGGATTCATTTCCCAATAATTCTAGGTGTGTTCTCCATTTAGTTTAATTGCATTTAGGCTGCATGTTTTCTTATAGTATTTTGTCATTGTCAATTGTCAAGCCACAGGGCTTACTTACCATGTGGAAGATCTAGGAGTTTACTCAAGTAAAGCACTTCCATCTTGAGCAAGATTTCCATGCTGCTTCGTTAATTAATGGTACTTGCTCGTATTTGGAGCATGTAGGAAGTAAATATCGATTGAAATAAGCTTAAAAACAATATTAAGTACCACACCATGGGCTATTTATTAATTAGAAAAAAAAATCAGGTGTGGGGGTAGAGCATTGATCGAGATAATGACCTGATATTCATTTGTGTAATACTTGGATGTAACTAATTCAGTGCACCGTTGCTAAATTAGTATAGGGGTAAGAAACTTTTTTAGATCTTTCTGAAATGGAAAATTTGGGAAGGGAAGAAAAGAGGTAGGGAAGCAATAGTTGTAAATCCCAACTAGTGATTATCCTAGCCATTGTCAGCAGGTGAATTGTAATGATACCTGATGTTAGGGCGATAAGTTCTCATCACTAATCATATCATTCTGTGAATTATTAACAAGTATGCACCATATTTTTCTGATTAACCCTTAATTTGGTTCAACATGGATCAGTTTAGGTTTATAAGTTTAGATAAATGTATTTTAAAACCAATAGTCTGATGGTAATAACCTTGTTTTTTTTAAAAAAAAAAAACTTGTTAGTCCCATTATAAGATGGGCTCCTCGTTATAAGTTTCGTCTATTTACCTCAGAATTAACATACATAAATATGGTAATAAGCAGCGATGATTTATGGAATTTACTCTTATGTGAAACCTCCCTACATTGGCCTGCTTTGATCGTGGATGTTTCTGTGGTTCACTCTCCCATACCGCCCACATTACATATGGGTCATTCACACACTTCCATATTTACCCCTTTTAGCATCAGTGTTTTGATACGCTCAACATTTTTTTTTTCATGCTTGGAGGTATGCGTTTTTTAATTTTTTTTTTTTAAACTTACCTTCTTGGAACCAGATCCGCTTTGATGAGCAGTCATCCCCACTGCTGTCTGGTATGGATTTCGGAATGTGGCAGTGTATAGTAAGGCGAGTTGAGAAGTTGATAACATGAGATAAGCTTGGAAAAACCCCACAAAAAGAGCATTATATCTTCTCCAGAAGGTTGTTCTCGTGATTACCTGGAAAATAGACATATTTTTTGGGGGGAAAATGGTGGCTAAATGCAATCACAGACTAAAGGATTATCGAGGTTGAAAACACTAATCTGGTATTTCCTTTAATGATGGAATGGAAGTAGGTCAATGGGGAGGATAACACTCTCACCTTATGGCCATTTCCGGTGACAATAGAGTGACCCCTATCTGTTAATGAACACTTATTAGTTCAATTACTGCATTTGTATACACAATCAAAGCGTGTTGACTAAGATTTGTAATAGTAGGACTAGTTTTTGGCTCTTAAATTACGATTTTCAAAGTTGGCATATAGTTCTTTTGTCTCGTTCTAATGCTCTGCTCGTCTGTTATATTTCTCCACACAATCCCAGAAATAAATAGAATTTTGCATATGGAGATGTAATTCTAGAGTCCACATTATGTCTGCTAACTAGACATTTTTAAAATGTGCAGCGCCCCCTAGTTGTGTATGGGACCTTTGCTTTGCTTGTCTTCTCCTCAGTGGTAATCAGTGGAGTTTATTCAAGAACCTTCATGCAAAATTGGTGGCAAATTAACTAAATAACACCACAGTTGGTGTAACTTCCTGCAGTGGTGATATTCGCATTTTTGCGGTTCCACTCCAAACTTTTTAAATTTTATAGCTACTAGATATACTGTATGATGTCAGTTATTGTTCAACTTGCTATGTAACCTTTAATTTTTGAAACCATATCTTTTCTCTTTTTTGGCTTCCTTGGAAAAATTCGTTGAATTATAGTCACGAAACTCCAACTTTTTCTTTGCTGTGAATGCACGTAGAATTTCTTTCTATACTTCTGTTTTTTCCATTTGAATCTCAGTAATGTCTGGTTTTTTTAAACTTTGCCTTGAATTATTTGGAGACGAAGATGTTGTGTAAACCGACGTGTGGCGTGCTCAGAACTAATCTTGGATGAAGTTTAAAAAAAACATTAGCCAAGTTTGAAACAAAGTTGTTCATACAGAACTTTACCATGAAAAACATCTAAGGATACAACAAAAAACAAAACCATAAACAGCCGCAAA
Source organism: Julus scanicus (assembly GCA_034698625.1). Lineage (NCBI taxonomy): Eukaryota > Metazoa > Arthropoda > Diplopoda > Julida > Julidae > Julus > Julus scanicus. The sequence goes on along the minus strand of JAQGBW010000330.1, from coordinate 29,567 downwards.
GAATAATTATACATAATTTATTCAGCGATTCCAACGTTGTTCTAAGGTCAGAGCCATTTTTTTTCCTCCAAAATCTCATGACCTCACTTGTTTAAGTCGTAAGTTAAAATTAAGCGACCGAATTAACCAGTCTTCATATAGCGCCGTTTTCACCAATTTGTATACGGATTCACTTGAGTGAGATAAATGTGGCCCAATTTTTTTATTACTTAACGGCATATTCATTCTCTCCACCATGAAAAAAAAATTCCTCGTAATTATTTGTAAGAATTTCTCAACGGTGGGCTTTAGGAATTTAGTTAATTCTTTTAACACCATTGTCCCAGTCTACCTTCTCAGAGGTGCAATTTTCATTATACTAAATTGGGATGATGGTGGATATATCCTCAATTTGTCCTCTTCCTGGTCAACAAAAAAAGGTCAGTCTGTGGCTCTCCACAGGTCCTCATTTAATGGTACTGGTGCAATACATTTTTTTTTTTTTTTTTTTTTTTTTTTGCATGGATAGCCTGGATATGGGAAACTGACCCTTTCCCATTTCCACCCACGGCTACCATCAATTTAGTCGAGTTTTTAATTCATAAAATAGCCGTAGCCAGTTTTTTGGCACTCGCTGTGAGATTGTATACCTGCACTGGAGTCACGTGGTATTGCCACCTGAACGAGCAACGTGCAGAGTCCCCCGGGCTGCCATTTCCATAGTGGGAATGTTGCTTCAAAGTGGTTTTCATGTATTCCTGGCAAAACATTGCTATAACGTGCTACGGTGGTCGTACCGGTAGGAAACTCGTACCAATTGTGACTGCTGAGAGTACTATGCCGAGGGAGTAGCTTTTTTGGATTTATCTATCCTGCATTTCTGGGAACATGCCTGCCATGAAAAATTCTTCCGTCATTTTGGACATAGCTGCTGATCTGGCGGAATTTTTTGGTGAGTTATTCAAATTCTTGTATAAAGACATTTTTATCAATGGGATAAAAATAGTTGTTTGTGATTTCAATGAATCCCTGATGTTACCAATTTCTAACCATGTCTTGACTGAGAATCTGGGCTTGAACTGCATGATCAACTGCTGGCCAACTCATAAAAAGATGATATTCTAAAATATTTTGTAAACAGCTTTCTTTTCATATATTGTTCAAATATATTTCGATCGATGAATGCAGGTTTTAATAACTGCTGGTAAGGAATGAAAAATAAACGATCTAATCAGTATCGCAACAGAAACGTTAATGAGAACTATTTCAAATCAAACGAAATAGAACTCTGGAACTTGCAGTTACAAATCATAGAAAGATGATATTCAAAAATATTTTGTCAACTTTTTCTTTTGATATTGTGGTTGAATTTGATGATAATTTCAACTAATAACTTTATTTAACGTCTTTTGATCACAACAATCTGCTAGCACTTACTCAATTGACAACATTCATTCTATTCTATCAATTATGTTCTATTTCTAAGCTGTTCCATTTCTACCAGTTCTATTTTTCAAATTTGGACACTATAGCATGAGGGTAGCAACTGCCAAAAACGTCATTACAAATTAACTACCAATATTAAGAAATGGGCATTCCAAAGATTTTAGACTTGGATATTATCTATGTGTTTTTCAATATCCAAATTACATAATGTCTATTTGTCCTGATTGTGATAAATGGTCCTTGAAAATGTAATGTATGAGCGTTGAAATCCTTGAAATTTGCTGGAAACCTTGAATTTAATTGCTAGTTGTATTAATCTGGCAAGAATTAAATACATGCAGTGGTAATAATTATGGTTTTATCATTTGCATTAGACTACATGTATTTGATTTAAGGTGAAACAAAACTTTGTTTTTTTACTCTTTGCTCATTCGTTTGCAAACTTTGCTCTTCGCCATTATAACAAACATTGTAATTATAACCAACTGAATTACTTTACCTTAGTCGAAGGAAATCAAGTTACCTTCTCCTATGCCAACATTGTTGACATGCATGATTGATGGTTGCCATTGGCCATAATGAGTATTATTGTATGTATTATATCATAATAAATACCTGTTGTGGTTTCTGCTTCTTGTTACCTGACGGTCAATTGGTTTCTGGCTATTTGAAAGTTTGCCATCTAATTTGCGGTCGGCTTATGGATGATCCTGTTTTTCTTCATTATTGTTCTAATATTGCTTATAACCACATTTAATTCTGAAGTGGATCCACTATACTGCACAATAGGAAGTTTGTGTATTTAATACATTTATATAGTGCTTCTATAGTCAGTACAATTTTAAAGATTGCAGCTATTATATTCAAAATGTCATTGCCCAATTTTGGTTAAAATTTTGGTTTGGGTTTCCACTAATGTTTCTTAAATAAAAAGTGGCATGACCTGTGTGAGAACAGTGACCACATAGGAGGCCATCTCTCAATCTAACCCTACAGGAATTTTGCTTGAAGGATGCGTTTAACGCTTATTCTAGTTAGTTTAATTAACCCTAGTAAGGTGATTCATAAACAGGGCCTTAAAATAAGCTCAAATTGCAGCCAATTCAATTAGCGAGGCAATTATATGTACAATCGAGGGACGAAATATAATTGTTTTGCTGTATATTTTTATGGGTTACGCAAAAGAAAGGTTATGAAATCACAGCTTGCAGAATTTCGGATCCTGGACCAGATCATGGGTTAAGATTGTAAAACTTGTACATCAACTGCAGAACTTGGCCAGTGTGTCTTGCAAACATGCACTGCTATTTTTTTAGAACTCTTTTCCATTTCTGGGTTAGTTACTTTTAAAATTTGGCCAAGTCTGTCCATTTCTGTATCTCATGTCTGGACGTGTGCAAATACAGCATTTGCATGCTTTTTTCTGTTGCCCTTGGTTTGAAATTTATTGTATCAAAATTTCATACACGAGCCACAATTCAGGAAATGAGAGTTGTCAACCTTTCAATAATTACACTGCGTTAGTGTCTTTTAATACTTCGCGGCGACATTTCACAATTTTATTGTTCATTGTTTGTTTTTGTTATTCTTGAAATTAGGCCGCCCATAAAACGATTAGTGATGCTCTACTTTAGCAGCACCCTGTAAATAATGCAGACTTCATCATTCGGCCATAAACCCCACCTTTTGCTTGATGCTGACCTAACCGCTTATCTTATTAAACATGATGGTAATTAAGATCAGGAAATTAGATGCTAATGAAGTTGGTGTGCTGCAAAGGAAAAATTTGGATTAAATGGCGAGCTATATATACATGTAAACTAATGAAATTGTTGAAGTGTGCAATAGTTGGCAGCTCATTAGCAATTTTTTTCTGGACAGTGCATAGGTAGAGGGCTAATGAATGCAGACCACTTCCATGAAATTACAATATTTTCTGAACGTGATTGAGCACTAACTATACATGTACTTGGGTACCATTCACAAATGACGTCAGCCTATTTTTTTACAACCCTCATCCCACTCTCCTCCTTTCTTACAACATTTGGCATCCCTAAACATCTTTTCCAAAAAGATGTTGAAATATACCTTTTCTGGTCAAGGGCAATGATATTCGCATATAAATCATTACAAGTTATTTCCGGAACTGTACCAATACTACAATGGTACGTGAAATTGGCTCGAAGATTTACGAACACTTTTTGTAGTTGCTTGTGGTTAGTTTTATTGTCCTTAAATTTAGTCGTGTCTACCAAAACTGTTAAAGCCGCGTCTCCACTGCGTTGAACATTGAACAAAAATGTTTTTGAACTTGGTATGCAGAAACAAATAGCGAGAAACATGTGTGCGCAAACTTATGCCGCATTTTTGGTCCAAAAACGAGATTTATATAACATTTTTCCGATCGCTCGTGAGGCGGTCCGGATCAAATGGAAAAATGTTGCAATTTACTGCGCATGCTCAGCCAAACCACGTGACTCATACACAGCCTTTTGTAGAAACGCCGTTAACTGGATGAGTTTGTTGATGGATTTTTGAACATTTTGATGGAGACAGGTCAGCATTCTTCAACATGTTCAAGAATACAATGTTTCCGGTTTCTCTTGCATGTACACCACCAGAGGGTTCTCAGTTACAAACCAGAATTTTCAGCATGTCGCTGCAAGTTGTTGAAAACAGTCCAAACAACACAGAACCAATAAGTATGCACGAATTGCTTTTCAACGTTGATGTCATCGGTACGGGGAATGTGGCACGAATTTAACCGGCCTGAATGGGAGGTCTAACCCAGAAATAATAAGGAGCCAGCGTGCGAATCAGTCACAAGTCTAGACAAACAGGTAATGGCGAAGATAGCACTGCACAAAATGGAGATGTGAAAGCACAATGCAAATGAGGGGGGAGAACAAGCTGTGGAAAACAATCGGGGCAACAAATTGAAAATCTGAATAAACAGCGTGCCCAGAAACGAGCTAGAAGCGGGACAGTTTCAGGCGAGTGACATAGAAAATTTGGCAACCCGGAAAGATTTGGCTTTAATTGCCCAGTTTGTTAGTTTTTTTTTTTTTTTTTTTTTTGTTCCAGCAACACCTCAATGTATAAGTTTTTTTCTTTAAAGTTTAGCGTGCACGTAAAAGTAAAGGCAATTACCAGGTTTTGATGGCACGTTGAAGAAACCTCCCAAGTAAAGCATGCTATAATTATAATTTTTCAATTCACTACAAAAATAATCAAAAAAATATTTGGGAGAACTGACCTTCTTACTGTTGCCTTTGCAAAATTTCGTATGCATGCATGCAATATGTAAGTTGCATTGACAATTTGAAATTTATTTGCATATTGGCAATTGCATATTACAAGTATGCACCTTGTTTGAAATACAATGTTATCATAGTTATCATAGTGTGTAATGTAGGTTAAAAAGAATCAAGTTATTGCAAGTACATATTCTAGTCTATTTTAAAATCTGTTCTCAATGCATATCCCAACAATGCATTCGCATGTGATACTCCGTACAAATATTTGAAATTTCAGTAAATTTGAATGCACAATGTGTACCGGCAGTATAAATGTGAACCATATTTTATTTAATACTTGGTTAAAATATTATAAAAGAATGTTCGCAATTTCTAATGAAGATATTTAAATGTAAGACAGAATCAAAATTCTAGCAAATGCCTTCTATGTTTGTTAGTTAAATTTCTATTGCTAAATTCCACATTAACTTAAGTGGCAGCAACTTTTAGTCCTTAAAAAAAATAATTGAGGAAATAAATGTAACAAACATTAAACTTATTAAAAATATCCAATTTTGTGGACAATTTTTTTTTTGCTGCAACTGGCAGCCATCAGCTCAAGGTAATCCGACAATATCACGTCATGGTAGTAAACAGCTGGAAAAAAGGCTGTTTCTTTGGACAATTTGTAAACCCATCATGACGTCACAAACAGACATTATATTCTGCTTCGTAGCAGTCATTAATTTTTAGTGAACTTAAACTGACTTAAAAATGACGTACTTTGGAGACTTTTTTAATTATTATTAAAAAAAGAAACTGATGTCATTATAAGCCACTACTTTCCAAATAAACATATTACCTGATGGCTGTTATTTTCATTGAAAATGAAGCAGTTGCATGAAAATCCGACATTAACATTATTAAAAATTAACGTAGTTTCTGTTTAAATAATATCGCCTTATGAAATGACGTGTATTCTGAAAAGGGGCTTCACCAGCTAATGATATTATGGCGTCGTATTTCGTTGTTGTATATTTTAAATCAGTGTTGGGCAGTAATTGAGTACATAGAATGATTGTTCTCATATTCAGCTACTCCTATCCATGAGTACAAATTACCCTAGTCTGATTAGACTACAACTCATACTATGGAGTATGATTCCACAGGTACTTCTGCACAGGAGTACATAATTACCCAAGTTTGATTACTCATTTCCAATGAGTGCTGATTACATGACTGCAATCGTATTCAGTACTCTTACTCATGAGTACAACTTGTCCAACTCTGTTATAAATAATGTCTTTTTGCAATCATTAAAAACACGTTATTCATTTGTGCTACCAGAATGTAGGTCCAAGACTGGATTTATGTGTAATCGCGGGTTTATTAAGCGATGATTAATCGGATAATGGCACAACCGACAATTAGTTAAGTGGTAGGTGAGTGCTTTTTATGAGGGTACCGTTTAATTAAAAATCAGTTAATGCAATTTTTAATTGCCAGGGCAAGTCAATTAAGGTGTGGATAATGGTTCGGGTGGTGCAGCTTCTATAGATTCTGAGGGCAAGCCCACTGACCACCTACCCACAACCACCACCAGATTTTGACTGCTAATTACTTTCCATTGCTCAGCAATAGATTCACGAGCTAATATTTGCACCACCAAGTAATAAAATGTTTAAAATGAAACCACCCTGCGTGTGCATCCCACGCCAAGTTTCTGGAAATCAGAGGGGTATATTGCGAAAAAAAATACACACCAAAGTTTAATGACAGGGAGGGATGACCAGCATAACGAAACACCTGATGCAGGGAGTGGGCAAAGAACGAACTTGGAATGTTTTGGGTGTCATTCTTTAGATGTCAAGGATTTATTCAAGTTAGCCAATAATCTCGATTGGGAGGATCGTTGCAACGCCCGACAATTTTTGATTTTACACCCATCTTCAAGATCTTTTTCAGGTGACATTCAAGAAGAAGATCCATTTGGGTGTTGATCAGCATCAAACATCCCACGTATACATTTCGGATATACTATTATGTAAATGGTTCCTATAATTGTTCACTTCTACATAAGTATTTGGTTCTTGAATTGAGTGTTTAGTAAATGTCCATGTCCATCAATCCTTCATTTCACAATGAGTGCATTCAACAATAAACAAAATTTCTACAACGTCTCTGATCCTCAAAGTGGATCAAAGATCTTTTCATGTGCTATTTAATCATGCATGCATGTTCGAAAATCTGTCATTATCCAAAGTGCCAACCTGACTTCCTTGTCTGTTACAATGCAAGAAATTCGTGCATTCATAAGTTTCAGGCACCTCTCTGTAAATGCGCTATGAATTCTGAAATTCATTCATCACTGGCATCTACAAGTGAGCGAAACTTTGATTTTGAACATTTTTTCAACATATTCAAGATTTTTGGAACTTTGTTACCTAGAAGGAATTGGTCAGCAACAGCACACTAAACAGAAATTTCCTCGATATCTGAATAGCCTTGTAATAGTTGCGAGACAATGCTAAACCGAAACTAAAATTCCACACACGCCTACACCTAACGCGGGTCTCCCAAATCTCAAAAATTATCATTTTCCTAACCAGTGAATGTTATAAGGCGTGCAATACCCTACAGCGTCGCAAGCGGGTCATCCATCAGCCTTGACCCGTTTCATTTTACACGTGTAGCCTATATTGAAATGCTAGATGTACAAGATAGACATAACGCTGACTTAATGAGTTCTCGCGCCTAACCCGTTGCTTGGAGAGCTATAGGTATGCTGGTTAGTATTATCAGTTGAAATAAGAAAACTAACACCAGATATCTTGGAGAGGGACACTGAAGGGCACTCTTACAGATCAGGCAAAACCTGTCCTACAAACAAGTGTTTTCGACGAATCCTGACATCCAAACAGGAGATGTCGCATTTTTTAAAATATATAAACTGGTTAGAGATGGAAGATGCATGTGTGATCGGTTGGGATGTTAATTGGGCTCTTCATTTCTGATAAAAAATTCAGTGATAATATTAGAGATAGTCATGCATGTATTCACCAACTAACTAATCAAACATTGATTCGTTTTAAAATGCTCACATTGGGGGTTTTCCGGTTCAGCACCCCCTGGTGGCACATCAAAGCAGCGTGGAAAATGAGTATTTACATGATTAGTAAAAGTAAATCATACGAAATATGCACTGCATAATATTCCTTCCTTAAGTGCATTATCCACATATTCATTTAATAAATTACTACGAGTATTTCTATGTGGGAGTAGGCCTGCCAGAATTGAACTCCATTTTTCATAAAAATAAGTGGAAATTAAGTTTTCAAAACAAAAACTAGAACATATATGTAATCTCCACTGAGATACAGAACAAATAAACCTAATCTCCTTAACAAGAGAAGGCAAAAACAGCAATTTCGCCTTCTCTGCATGATAACTACGATAAAAAAAACGTGTAATATATACTTCGATGTTATCTGTGTAATACACAATTGTATTATCTTAGAGGGAATATAGCCGAAAATTAAGACATATATTTGATTTGAAATTGCTGTTTGAAATTGGTTCGTATTTTTCAATTTGGGATCCAGGTTCAACGAACCAGAATGGGTTGCAATGTATACAAAATAAAAGCGAATTTTGACGTTTGTTTCGCCTCACACTATATGAAAATCACACGAAACGGATGATTAAGCATGGATGTAAAGAGCTAAAAATTACAACTTGTTCCTTCCATATTCATCCACAGTCATGGATTAAATTTCAACATTATTGATATGCGTAAAATTGCAACAAGTAAAGTTTTGGCAAAATTTTAATAGTCTGCCTCTAGCAAATTATTTTGACAAAGAAACATTCAAAACCCATCTCCACTAAACATTTATGGCCTCCTGCATTCTTCTTACACGTGTGGGATTTATATATGAAATATATACGTATATTCATAGTAAAAGACAAGTTAGGGTGAAAAATATACCTGTAGTTAGGTCTTAGATAGGATGTTTACTTGAGGTATGCTACTAGTTGTGACAAAGAAACCTTAACATAATACATGTATAAGTGAAAATTTATTATACCCAACTGGAAACTTGATAAAGTTTCATTTAGAGAATTGCAAATGAAGTAAACCTAAATTATTACACCTGATAGATAGTCATCGTGACTCGTTAAAATACCTGACAAAAGGAATTTTTACGATTTAGTAAGGTTTTTCAACTATTCAAATGTGAAATAATGTATTTTATTATAAGTATAATTGGAGTAAGCGAACCTAAAAAACGTGGGAACATGTTATCCACACATGCCTATATCCCAATACGACTGTCACATTTAGTCACAGTAGTCATTGTAACTACAAATGTGAATTAATGTTTATTTTCAAATATGAATGGAAGAATGCACGACTACAACATGTGAAATTGACATAAAACAGGTAAATATTTCATGGTGCAAAAGCTAAGTAGTATAGCACCTATATAATAACAAAAAATAAATTTATATACATTTAGTTTTAGCTATATTATGTCTCCCATGAAACAAGATTCTAAATTAGTTTTTTTTTTTAAAAATGAAATAGGAAATTCCCCCTATGATGAGCACGAAAGCGAAACTGGGGTTTTTAAACTGTTTCATTAAAAGTCTAAATTTTCGAAAAGTCAATGAAAGTTCCCATCCAGAGCGCGTCTAATAGGTTACCCTGACCCAAATGATCAAGGTATTATTTCGCTATGTTCTCCAAACAATTTTAGCGAAATTTTTCATTTATTTCCATTTTTCCCAAACATCTTTTTAGGTCACTTGTTGGTCATTAGAAATCGACATGAAAGTAATTACCAAACGACCTCAGTTTGGGTTTTTGTTATTTTATTTCTTGAAAATTCTCGCAAATGTACAACGTTATTTTCTTATAACAAGACTTTTTTTGTTACTATAGAAAAATGTAGAGCAAATTGGAAATTCCACCAAGCAGAACAGAAAATGTTGGTCAGAATTGATGGTTTTTAAGGAGTGAGGGTGATTTAATATTCGGTTTGAGGGGTTATTCAAAACATAATGGAGGAAAATAAGACAGTTAAATCTGCAAATGTTCCGAAATCGCCCAGGTGGACAAATTAGCCTTTCTATAAAATTTTTTAAAAAAATTAAAAAGTCTACCAACAATAATATGAAAGTATTGCATAAGCATCATAATGGAACCATTTATCAAATTTGGCACTTTAATAGTTTATAATTATGAAAATTGGAACACTTAGTTGAAATTCAAAGAAAAAAGCATGAACAAGAATTTAATTTTTATAACGCGTTTAACAAAAACATATCAACAAGTTTAGTTTTTTCTGTTTTTTTTTAAGGGAAGACTTGTGCAACACTAAAGACATTAGCAGTGACCACTGTCCACCTGGCTTCATTATTATGTTGTCCTATTCATGACATTGTCCCTCAAATGGGTACAACCCTGCCCATGCAAGTTGCAATTAATTAAAATGTAAATCATTTGAATTAATTTGCCAAGCGCCTAATTAAGCCCACGCCACAAATTTCATACAGTTTAAGTAGGACACACGCTTTGCAAAAGCTGTCAATAGATTCTCAGAAACAATTCCAGGAAATGTAACGTATACTAAGTGGTGCATTATACGCAATACGGTATATAGCCTGGAACCATGTTCATTTTTTTTTCTTCTTTCAAAATCCATATAAGTATTACGAAATATTGTTTCAGGCCATGTTTTTTATGGCTTAATTGCAGTCGTATTCACAATCGTGGCCATAAGTAAAAAATCTGAAAAACTATCACATTATCTGATACAAACGGTAAACAACAGTGATATCGACATAATCTTGCTTGAAATATCTATGTATACAGCATATTTTATTGTGCTATAAGAACCAAATCTGCAACATTAATTAAAAAGGAATTCCACTTCTCACCACTTTTTGCGTCAAATTAATTGGTGCTATTTTTGAAAAGTGGATCTAACCGCATTATGCTTGACGAGACAGGTTCATTCCTCCCATTATGGCTATTAGTTCTATTTCAGTGTTTAAACGTCCAGAAAATGACTTAGTAAAACATGTTACAAGTACTGAAATAACATAATATGGGAATGACGACATTAATTATGTTTGCATGTAGCTGAATTATTAATTCTGTTATGTCAGTTGGTTCAAAACAGTTTATAATTTTAATGCCACCACGTGTACCCTGTTGGTTGGTTAACGGACAACTTTATGTAGAAAAGTGTATATTTATATAATAATTGAATTTTTAAATGATGTCAAAATGTGTCAAAATGTGTCAAAAGCTTATATTCAGAACAATCGATATCTTAAATTAGTTTTCCTAATATTGACGATGGGAAATAATAAAAACCATAAGTTTGCACCAACTATGACACTAATCCCATTCGAAATGGGTTTTGGAAAGTTTTTCACAGGCATGTTATGATAAAAAAGAAGTTTTAACAGTACACATCTCAAAAAAAGTTATTCACCTGTAAAAAAGCATAGTAATAAATTGCTTTTCTTAGCTTTTTTTGCATAAATGAAATCGAAATGGGCAAAACCGAATAAACGGGAGGCAATTTCCAGAGTAAGAAACGGGGACACGAGATCCACAAGTCCATAAAATGTGAACCGTATTCTACCAAAACATAACACGCGTGCCATCTTTATACAAATTTAGGCAAATTGGATGCAAATGCACTTTTCCAAGTAATATATATTTTAAATAAATGAAATACTTGTTGTCTATTCGAATGCAAACCATTCCTGTAGAAATCCATTGCTCCGCTGAAAACATGACCCATATAAGACAAGATGCATGATCAAATGTTGAATATATAGTATTTACAGCCAAGTCTACAACCACACTTGAGCCACAGTTTAGACTCAATCTTCTATATCTTATATATATATATTGTGTTTATGGAAAGTTCGCACTTTATAAGGTCATTACTAATATCTTTGTCCAACTGACGTAATGCAATTCCCATTTTCATAAACTTGTTAATCGGAATGATATGGTTAACTATGTGTAATAAAGCTAAATTTGAGCAACAATAGAATTTAAGGCAAAGTTGTTACCTACTATTTTCGAAAAACGCATGCAGGTACAGAATGCATGTCTTTTAAATACAAGAAATGTAATACAGAGTCCATAATTTGACCACAAGATGCTATTATCAAAAGGTTATGTAAACCATGTAAACCGTTACACACTGCTGCTACTTGCTACAGCCGCCAGCCACTGCACTTCCGTTACACGTCATTGCTGAATTTAACCCATAATTCGAAAATATAGACGTCAGTTCTCTGATGTTTGTACGATTCCAGTTTTAAAATTCAAATTGGAAAATTTGTAAATAATTTTCACAAGTCACATTCTTTAAAAACGAAAAAATTAAACTTGTAAAGAATCAGAGAAAAATTAACCTATCTCGACTACAATTTAGCATAAAAAACATAACCAAACAGTGTAACTAAAGCAAGCTTCCAATACCATATTGGAATATATAAGTTATAGAAATTTCCAAAACAATACGCGAAATGTTGGAAATTTAAAAATTCATCCATTTCTTGGATGAGCTACCCACATGCAAATTCTATCCATTCTGGTTGTAGACAAAGTAATAAGTCTACCCGGTGCCAAACCCATGCGTGTTTCTGCATTATGCAGCTGACTATACATATATTGTATGTCACCCAGAAGGAAACAGGCAACGGCAATATCGTCTTGAGGAAGGGGAACATCTGGCCATAAGAGTGATAAGTATGCAAAGCACTCGTATTGAAATTCAAATTGAAACTTAATTTATTCCTGTCGAAGCCAAATTGAAATTCGGGCTATTGAGGAGGCACAGAAAGCCTCGGAAATATAAAAGAAAATCGAGGAATGCCGAGTATAGGCAGGAAACTACTTCCTGGAGATGAGCACATGTAACGGGATGATTAACACGTAACTTTCCTTGCGGCTCAATGTTGTCTTGTATCCGGGGTCTGCCTTCTTACAACTAAATATTACGCCATTGTCTGAAATCGAGTCCTTCGTGATGTTCCAAGAAGGAGGAAAGAACTAAATCTTGTTTTTTTGGTTTTCTTTTATTTTTTTCTTGCTATTTTTTTCCCCCCAACGTTTCCATACAAGTTGGTCACTTACCCCAAAGTCAAGGGGGTCTGACATGGTTTCGCTTTTAAAACATATCTGGATAGGTGAGTACTGGACATGTGGCATACAAGACGCACAGGAACTTAAAGAAGACAACTACATGACTATTGTTTCTTATCTAATTACATGGTGAAGTTATAAAGCAATAAGTACAGTAGAAAGTAACATCCTCAAGTGGATGAATAAAATCTTAACTTTGAAACAGAAAAACAGGACAATAAGTAGCCATTATGGATTTCTTTCTTTTGTCAATATACTACTTGTAGACTAAAACATCCATAGAATCTTAAGTTTAACATGAGTCAATTTCAAGCATAATTCCCGACTTTTTTGAGGTAATAATTCAATCACATTTCCGGATTTTCAAGGCAGCTGAAAACCCTGATGAACCACAAACAAGGCAATAGTTATGCAAGCTAGGGTAAGCTAGGGTTAATGGGGCCATCCACATAATACTAAAAACTTCAATAACAAGAAATGCAGTCCTGTTCTGAAATATGATTTTTTTTAAAAAAAACAATGATCAATTTGCATAAGGTGACGATGCAACCGAGATGCCGGAATTCAAGTTTGTCAGCAGGAACAGATAGTGACGCAAAAGGATGAGGTGTGAATAAAAACAAAGTTAAAAATGGCTTGGGGTCAAATCCAATTTCGAAAATATTTTGGTGTGCCAGGTTCTCCATTACCTGAGTAGGAGTGGCGCCAAAAGGTGACCTACACCTTGTACGAAACATTCCACCAAAGCTTCAAATTTGGAAGCTAAAAAAGGGTCAGGGTGAGAAAAAAAGCATAATGTGCCCAAAAATGGTGCAAAAAGGTAATTGGGGATGGACGCCGACGGCCATATGACACAAATTGCAGCAGGACACGGACGAATAACCGAATTAATTTCAGATAAAATGTAACCTACCTAAAACAGGTGTACTTGAAAAGCATAGTTAAACGTGGTATTGCACAGCTCCTTTAAAACTACTGTACTTTAAAATTTGAGTATGGTATTCCAATGACATTCCAGCCTCTAATGCTAATCTCCTACTTAAAAATTTCAACAAAAAAAAACCATTTTCTAACAAAACTAGAAACTATAATTTAGTCTAATTACAGGTAATTTCAAAATCTATACTACAACACACTTATGTATATGTATTTAAAGAAATCAACATAATTGAAAAACACTGTTTGAAATTTGTCTTCAAAAAAACCTAGCTAACATCGAACATGATGCAATGAAATTAGCACGAAAATTATAATAAAAAAAACTTGTACTAAGCCAAGTATTTTTTAGGACACAAACAAGTTTTCAAATTCTCGTAAAACAGCTTTTATGTATTAGTTTAGTATCAATATAAACTTAACGCAAAACTCCAGTAACAATTGCAAGCTCATCATTATGTAAAACTAATTAACCTTTTAACATTTATTACACACAGCACGACTTGCACAAAACCTCTATTTACAGAAGACCTAACGCCAAAAGTGCGTGCTTGACCCATCTGAACCGAGACAACTGAAAATATGGGTAAGTTTCCGATAGCAGGAAACATTGCATTTCTAATGTGTTCAATGGCTGACCTCTGACCTAACGCCTGAGACAGCTTAACCTCATTAATGGCCACAGGCCAGTGAAAATTTAATTGAAAACGCGGAGGAATGGCTTGACTGCCTTTAAAATTAATATCTGGACTCGTTTCAATATTTGAGAAAGAGGTTCATACCAATTAGTACCACTCTGTTTACAATCTATTGTAAATTGTCCCAGTGTTTAGCCCATTAAACCAAAACGCCACATAATGATAACCACCTTTCACACAAACGAACACACAACACGGAGGAAACCCCAAAGTACAAAAATTTGTGGGGATATTTTCCTCATATTCTCCTCTATGAATTATACAACCCTTACTTTAACTAGGTTAACGCATTCATATAAAGCCATTCAATTATATTAATTGAAAGCGTACAGAAATATGACGAAAGAGTGGCAAATAGGTTAGAGCGTTCACACTTGCAATTATTAGTTCCAATAAAAGGAAAAGTAGAAAGTGGGGGCCAACCTGGTTCGTTTTCGGTGTAGTTTGCAATTCAGCACTTTGGTCCATTTGAGCAGAAGTGCAACAACAAAAAGCGGTATCATGTCAGTTTTGGGGGCCCCAAATAACTAGGCAATTAACTTTTGTTATGATTATTAGTATCTAAAGTTAAGAAAAGGCTTGTTTTCCAAAAACTTTGTCTTTTAACAACAACAAAAAATCTGCACATAAACCAAAGTAACCATTTGTGACAAAGATGTGACTCCTCAAACATTTGAGGAAAGTTTGCTATAAAAGATTTAGGACCTTTACTATAACCATTTTGTTTCAGCCTGTCATCAGCATAAAAGTTTTAAAAATGCATGGCTAATGTGCTAAGAAATTCATTATAGATTGGCAATACATATTCACAGCTACAAACAAATGTTAGAATAGGAATTGTCTAATACTGTATAACAAGGATAGAAAACTAAATTAACATACCTTTAATCTGATGGACTGTGATGGATCATTGATTTACTGTTATGATTTGTCGCAGTAATGGACATCTTCCTTCCTAAAGGAGAGAAGAAAGTATATTTTAAGTACATAAGAGAAAGAAAAGTAAATTCATGCGAGTTTCTAATTGTTCTACTTGTCCTAGTTCACGTTTAGCATCTCATAGTGGCATGTGCCTTTTTGTGAAGGATTGGTATTTCAAGATGTCCACTTCTAGAGCAAAAGAGTGGCGCCATCTTGGAAAGGCAATGCATAAATGGTCAAAGATGGCCGAGTTATACAAAAAAAAAAAAAAAAAAAACGTTCCAAAAGCCAGTTTAAGGACAAAAACCTCACTATTGAAAAATTTGGCAAGTACAGAGTGATGGTAGAAGTGCAAGGGTATTCAACCAGCACATATTTCAGGGATGACCGAACATGACAAAAAACCGAGGATTTCTGCCTACGTGCTTTCTGCACGAATGCCCCCAGACGTGTGCGAGGCTGGCCATCAACATTTTAGAACAGCACCCCCTCGACATGTAGGTGTTCACACGTACAAAACCCCTAAGAAAAACCCATTCAGTGACTCACACGGCAACCTCACATATGCATAAATAATGTCAAAGCCATGTAATATCAGAATCATAATGTTCAACTGTTGTCATAAATATAGTTATTTAAGTTTAAAAATGTTCACATGTGATAGCAACTTTGGAAGCGCAGGAATCTGAGAAGGTTAGTAAAAAGTGCAGTCGGCTCTAATTATTTAAGAACATCTACATGGTTAGGGGTTGTAAATTCAAGTAAAGACTGCAGTCTCATAATGTAGCACTAAGAAGGAAAAAAATATCAAACGCAATAAAATACTAGCAGTTTTAAATATAAAAGTAGCATGTATCAAGACATATAAGTATAGAAAAAATTGTTACTGCCCAAATCACAAATATGTAGCTAAGCAATATCGAAAATTTATTTAGTCATATCCATAATTTGCAACCAGCGAGCTCGTAATAATGAGGTTTGACTGTGATTGAATTTTTAAATTTTAAATAAATAGTGAAAATGCTGAAGGATGCCCACTTTATTGGGACCCCATTGTCATCGGGCAAGCTGGCCTTACTATAAGGGCCAGTTGTTTTTATTACGCGAATTACTAATTGCAAAAGCACACGTTTGGATTACAGGATACAGCGCCGTAACTATCGGGTAACAAAAGCAAGGCCCATGCTTCTATTTTTTTGTATACTTTGTTTTCAGCATAGGGTATAAGTTGAGCAGTGGTGGTGCAGCAGCTAATGTTTGTGAAGCGGCCCTAAAAATCAATTTTGCTGTGGGTCCAATAACTAGTTAAGCCACGATATTGATATGATGCACCTGTCCCAAACTCCGACTTTCCCCATCTGGTTCCACTGTCCTGCATACTTTTCCCAGCAGCGTAGGCTTGACCAGGCATCCGGAAAGGCGAGAAACCCAGCCTCCACCACATTGGCGACCTCAATGGCATGCACTGCGCATGCGTACTGCGCATGCGTAGTGCCACAGGTGAGCAAGCTCGTCCAAACAGGTACGCCTGCGACCAACGCAAGTTCACATCAGTGGCCACCCTCCTCCGAGCAAACACGTACGCTGCTCAACCGCTCAGTTCGCGCTCCGGTGAACCTCAGGTGCCGTGTTTGCTTAGCAACGGAAGGATAACTTGGTACCACCAAAGCCCAAAGCGTGCCAAACTTTTAGTTTCTCCAAATCTTAATTTTCCATCAGCGTCGCCTTCCAGAGTTGAGCCATGCTCGACTTTGCTGGATGTGCCACTGTCGCGCTCGGTGCTTTAGGACGTTTGTGACCTTTAACCCGTGGAATAGCCGGATAATGTGAATAGTGTGGGATACTGCAGGAAATACACGTTTTGGGAAAGTTTGCAAAGGAGGATTTTAAGTAACCAACTGCTGGTAAGTTGTCTGAGTTGGGTTGGATCATGCTTGAAACATGTTGTGGAATATCACATTTTTTTCCCAAAATACGTGTAGGTTGAAACGAGGAATATTGCTTTAAAGTACTTTAAAAAAGTTGTTATAGTGTAAAAAATACTTTGTGATTTTCTATATACTGTTACAAATCTATGTTGTTGATATGCAAATGAGCATTGAATGGTTAAAGTATAATGGTACAAAGGGTTATCACAATGTAAAATCGTCGGTATCAGACTCTTGTTTTCAAATTTCTCACGCTCAATAACGCATAACGTGGCGTTTTCTGTTGTTTTTTTATCAAAAAGTCAAGTCGTTAAATTCCAGGAAGCAAAATTCATTACAATGTCTTCAATAAAAAAAAAGTATTCTAATTAAGACAACTTTTTCCCCTGTTTTACTTTTTCCGTTAATTTATACAGCAAATCCAAGCATTTGGCAACTTCGTTATCTCGCATCTCAAATCTTAAGTTCATCAAGCGGTCAAGAATATCTTCCCTTTCGAGGAATTCAGTTTAAAAAAATTGGTACATTTATAAAAAAAATTAGTACCAGTTAAAGTTCAACTAATGCTTGTGTTAAATAAGGCACGAATTTTATAGTTTGTTATATCTTGCAATGAATAAATTGGTTTCCATTACTAAAACCACCAACAAAAGATTAGTAATTTGTGATTTTTTTTAAAAAATAACAACCACACCCTGTTAAAATTAAGCACAAAAATTAACGGAATTTGTTAAGTTTCGTATTTAAAAAAAAATAGTGTTAAATGATGAAAATAATGTAATCACCATTGCATAAAAAAGCTATCATGTACTTATTATTGCTTATGATAACTTTAAGGCGAACAAACAGAATATTTCAATAAAGTTTGATACTTTTACTGTTATCTCAAAAAAATTGTCTATCTCAAAAACATAAGTTCATTCGTTTCAATAAATTTTTCAATATTTCAATACAATTTGGACACAATAAAACTTTACTAAAGCCGGGTCTTCACCAAGACGTACATGTACGTATAAACACGTTTTTTGCAAACATGTGCAAAAAAGTTTGCCCTCCGGGTTTGTTTCAGCCGCCATTTTGTAAATATATGTAAATATCAAAATTGTACAGCTATTAAAGACATTTACTCGTAATAGGTGTAAAATTTTGATATTTACATATATTTGCAAAATGACGGCTGAAACAAACCCGGAGGGCAAACGTTTTTGTGTATGTTTGTAAATACGTGTATACACGTACATGTACGTCTTGGTGGAGACCCGGCTTTAAACTGCAATAAACTTGTGACTCATTTAAAAAATGTTCGACCATTATAACAAACTTTTGTTTAAACATTCGACATTTTCAAGAAATTCTTCATGCAACATTACATCATTGAGTCATGTAGCCAAAAAATTCTTCCTAAATAAGTTTTTCGCTCTAAATCATTGCAAACATTGGTCTTTTGGTGGACAAAAAATACCGATGTGATCTATTCAATAACAAAATTTTGCCCTAATTTTAAGTGCATAAGCGGCTCACGACCTCCTAACCGTACAAAACCCAATTTTGGGATGCTTTTTTGGAAATCTTCCAAAACCCAGCAGAAATCATTGTCACTCAGCTGGTTTCCATCTCCGATGTCATTGGGACAAAGACTCCAAATATATGCGTCACAGTCGATGCATTTTTAAAGGGGTCACCTTACCCTCGACCCCGGCAGGGTACCCTAACCGAGACCCAAATTCCAAACAGTAACAATGTGATCTGATATATAGGCACCTGACGATCTGTGACGCCACAGAAATAATAAACAATTCTTCCAATACTTTTTTTTACCATGGGAAATCCGATTGTCGATCAATGAAAATTGTTTCTGGGGCACTGTAATGCACCTATTTCAATAACCGAAAAAGGTGAATTAGGGGGTGAGGGACGAGGGGAGTCGGGGTCTTTGTTCCCGCAGAAAACAACGGTTTCACGGTACAATGCTCGCCAATTTTCCCTGAACGTTTGACTTTCTACGGGTAAGTCACGCCAACCTCCTGGCGGCCATCTTGGGTGTCTCGGAGGCAATGTGAACTCTTGTAGACAAACGGTGAAACAATGATTTGAATTTGATGGGGATTTTTTCCCAAGTCGTATATTATTAGGAATCTCGCGTGTTAGGCCGCAGTCAGTCTTCCTAAAAGGGTAAAAAACTTGACACCGAATGGGGTATATGTATAACTCACAATCCACTACAATGAATTAATATGGACGGCAGACTAGATAGTTGATGTTGTCAGCAATCCATCAACTTCAGAGGAAAAATATCAACTTTATACGCCTAAGTTCCTTCGTCCAATCTGCCCCAGAAACAATGTGGCACGCTAAATGAGGAACACGCAATCTACGTTAGCTTGTGCTTTTTTGCTGTAGCCAAATTTTCCTTAATTCCGTGCAATAAAGAAATTAAACATTAAAGACTGATAAAGACGAGCTTCAGATCACATATTTAGTAGAAACTCTAGATTCAGCAATTCTTTATTATGGTAACGAATTCCAATGAACTTCAAGAATGGATTATGGTGCTACAGTTCCAATGAACCAAAGACTGCTATGAACAAATAAATAAAACTTGAGCACGAGCTTCAACTCAGACTCAAGTGTCAAATACTTCAAAATTACTAAACATCGAAGAAATAAAATAGGATTTAACAAATTAACATGAACCCAAGTTTAAAAACAATCTGTAGTGGGTACTGCACAGTAGAAGGTACCAAAAATGAAAAATATATATACCAAAGTATTGACAAGAAAATACTTTTAAAGCACAAAAGCATTATTATTATATTTTTCAGAAGCAGTGTTTTGGTTCATAATCATTTGTAATAGCATGTGCACAATCTTTCCTTAGTATCAAGAGTTTCTGGCGCACAAACTTTCTGTTCATGTAATACAGTGTTTGAGTACAAACTCTACAGTAGCACCATCTTGTCAACTGACTACAAAAACAACCTATATAGTGTATATAACCAGAAATACAAAGTAACAATTTTCGATATGTTATCAATTAGGTTAATTAATAATTCTGATTAGTGTTCTTTAACTACACTAACCTTAATGTTACAAAAAGGATGTCAAAACTGAAAAATATTAGAAGTAATTTCAGTGTGACGCCGTATTCTTTGTACAACATTAATAAATCATGAGCAAATTCAATTTTCCGGCACGCAAAGGGATTGTCCACAATTTATGCAAATTTATGCAAATGCCATCCAAAGCTGCTTCTCCAAGACGAATCTCAATATCTCCAGATGACCCCTTTAGCGGAATATCGTAGGCTGCTGACAGCGAATTTAATTAAAAACCACGCACACCCGTGGGCTTTTCAAATGTCCTCCTAAGTGAGGTATGCATGGGCAGCAACATATGGGCGACACAAAAAATCTTAAAATGGCCTAGAAAAGCAGAAAAGGTGTCTTCCTCCATAGCTGCATCAAGGATGGCCTTAGGCTGTCCATATTATAAATGAGATTTCAGAAACCTAACCGTTTAGAAATTTACCCAACAACAACCTTAATAACCAAATGCCATTTCCACAGTAAGTTGTGATGAAGCTCATCACAATGTAGAAGAATTGATAATCATAACAGTACTTCCACGTCTGTAATTTCACTATCTACAATGCTAACATCATAAATGCAACAAAAAAAAACCATTATCAATTACACAATTAGCGACTAAACAGTTGAAGAAAGTGCAATTAGATTCGAAGTTTTTTTTGTTGTAAATTGTATACAACTTACAAAAACAAAATGGTGCATTTGCAATGTAACTCCGATCGCAATAGTCCTATTTAATAGTTGTCGAACAGGTTCAACGGTGAACTGATTCAGGACATTTAAATCTATACTGGTCAATATCAGAATGCATATTATAAAATTCTTTTTACATGAAACTGAATAACGAATTGGTTTTAAATTACAGACCATGTTCTGATTCCATTTTGAAGGGTTTGTGGGATTGATAGACACACAAAATGCACTTCATTTTTCAAAAACGCCTTCTGGTACGCCTGGTTGTCATTGACCAGTGTTCAGTCCGTAGGCAAACTGGACAGCAAGACACGTGCCAAACCATTTTACTGTAAAATGTATACAAAGGGGACCAATGCTTTTAGAAATAGGTCAACTATATAGACAATTTATTTATTTATGACCGTCCAACGTTTATATATTCACAGCCTTCGTATGCATTTCTAATCTTTAAAGTGTTGTTTCATACTGAAACAAATTGGTGCATTTATGCTCAGTGCTTACACTAGACTTGTTTAAACTACTAATGTAACATTTGCATATGTGACTTGGGCGTACATGTCATTTAAACAGTCGCAACATTCTCAAATTGCTCAAACTGCTAGGAATAGTTTGTTTATCAAAATAAGGTTTTGCTTCAAATTAAGCTTTTTATAGAAATTGTAACATTCTTGCACAACATGAGTCAAAGATTGAGCACATGCATCTAAACAATTGAAAACAAGAATATGTTGATATCAAAGAGTCACTTCTGTCGTTTCCTGAAAATTTAACCGCTATCAACTTGTTGCTAATAGACTAAATATATATTTGTTTTTTATAATTACAGGATTTTGCCATAAACCTGAATTACAACCAGAAAAACTGGAAGATTTGCATACAAATCTATGCAAATTAACACTCAAGAGCCTTGGAATTAATTCAGCACTACAAATCAACGAAACATCTGTTCCAGGATACGACGTTATCACGTGTTTGGACAACAGACATCTTGAAATCATTTATTAGAAAGTGGACACTTCCGTGTACCTTGACCGTCATCTTGGAACACCATCCTGAGCAAAAACTACGCTGTCGATCACAATGTCCACTGTGAGACCCACTCGGTGACCACTTCCACCACCTACAACTACTCTCCAAGATGGCGCTGAGCAGCGCCGCCAAACGGAAAGAGGTGAAAAAGTCCTCCTACTACGTGTGGTTCCTAGGCGCTAAGGAAAGTCGTGGCCTGCGCGGCGAAGAATACATCCGACCTGTGGTCAGCTACCTAACGGAGCGAGAAGCCGAGGTGGAGCCGCTCAAGGTGACGCTACAGGTGAGCGGCAAGGGCTTGAAGATCATCCAGAACGGCAAGCCGTGTGGTAAGGGCCGACCAGAAGTGACCAAGCATTTCATCCCAGACCATGCCATCACGTGTGTGGTGCAGGACGCGCCGCCTAACGACGACGTGGTAGCCTGCATCCTTCTCATTTACAACCCGGTGTCCAAGTGTCCGGTACACGTGCACGCTTACCGGTGCGACTCGGTGGAGACAGCGGCGATCCTACGCCAACACCTCCGAGCCCTGGTGGAACGGCCTGAGAACCAGCGCAAGTTCGGAGAGCTGGAGCGTCGCCTGGTTGCCAAGGGCCTGCTGCCTGGACCAAAACGGCCAAGCTCGGAAGGACGTAGCATCCGCACCGAATCAGACTCAAGCGGTGGCGGTTCCGGTTCCGACCGTGACGCCTATGCCCTCGACGAACGCATGTCCAACTTGTACGATTCTCTGGCTGCGGAGCTTCGAGAGAAGCTAAACAACAAGAGAAATCATGGTCCCATGCTTCTACCGCCACGTGACTACGACACGGCACAACGCAACAGCGGAGCACCCCGCAAATCGACGCCGAAGAGCGGACGCGAAACGGGGGGCGAACCCGACTCAAGCGGCAAGTCGAGCGGTATCGGCTCGGACGAGGCGCCCAGCTCGCCGACGCACGAGCGCGGCGTCGCCACACCACCCAAGAAGCCGCTGCACGAGGAAAATAGCAGCGACGAGGAGTGGGAGCGGCACCGCGATCCTCAGGCGAAGACAGAGCGTGATATGATTCTGGTGCAGCCGCCGGCCAGTCCACGCCACCGACGAACCCGCCGCACGCCCTCGCCGCCCTCCTCTATGCATCCGCCGTCGCCAAAGCTACCGCAGTATCGTGAACGCTATTACGAAGGCGAACGGCGCGAGCGACGATCCTTAGCGGTGCCGGAAGACGGCGAGCGCCACCGATTTCAACCGCCTCCTGAAGATGAGCGGCATCGCTTCCAGGTACCGCCGGAAGAAGAGCGGCAGCGCTCATCGGTGGTGCGGCGCAGCGCGACGATGGATGACGGGGAACAGCGTCGATTCGCTGCGCCGGTGCACAGGGCCGAACCTCGCGAGGACGGCCGGTACACGGCGGAGCGTCAGCGGCTACGCCGTTCCAAGAGCCGTGACGAGAAGGAGCTAGTTGCCGGTCCGGAGCGTCAGATCCGTCGTTCCAAGAGCCGCGACGAGAAGGACTACGACCCTTACGTTGCGGCGCCGGTCCCACACCCGCATCTGGCACACAGCCGCAGTTTCGACCGTCTAGAGGAACCCAGGCGCAGTGGTCAGAGCGCCTACCGCCACCACGACAAGTCGCCGCCACCTTTGGTCAGCGCGCCGCCAGATTACGGAGCCCCTTATAGGGATGGCTACGTGCCGCCGTTACCACGTATCCGCCGGCTTGACAGCGGGCAGTCGTCCATGCCCAGCAGTGGCCACCACTCAGCCGGGGGGCAGCCGCAACGCTACCAGGAGATCCCGGACGAGAAGCGCTACCCGGGCTTGGACCGAGAGACCGCCAGGGTGCAGCAGCACCATTACGTCGGAGTGCCAGCCGCCAAGGGACGTGACTACGACGGACGGGGCAACTATGGTCGTGAGCCCCAGTGGGAGCGGGACAGGTACGAGTACTCGGCAGCGCCCCCTGCACGCGTGCAAAGGCCGGCGTTTCCCTATGCCAAAGCCTCCCCTGAGCGCCCCATGGCAGATAAGGGCGCACCGAAGCGCTCCCCGGTGGAGGTGACCAATGAAGACAAGAGATTCTACCGTTATAGTTCCTCGGACGCTGACTACCGTCCCAATGGACACCGTATGAGCGCGGCTGCCGGGTACCATTACTGAATTTTGATCTCCCCCCACCCCCAAACTTGACACTCCCCTCTCCCAGTGACTCTTGGAAGGACCTAAGCGCCTTCAGCGCAGATAGATTTTAAATGGACCAATAGCCGTCAAGGTGCCACCCTGCGCCTTTTCAACTGCCAGGTCATGTGATAGCAGGCATAAGCGACTTCACCAGACACAAAAGGACTACGCCAGTTAAAGTCAAAAAATATTTAAAAAAAAAGTATTTATTCACCCCATACCAGAATATTTATAACGAATAATGATTTCATGACGTTAATAAATATAAAAATCATTGATATTCACCAAGTACAATTTTTATTCATTGGGTACTGTCTTGAATAACAACCTGAATATTTTCCTCTCAAACATGACATTTTTTGCAAAATATGAAATTCTCCACAATTCAACTAAAGAATTTTAGAAGTAATTTCCAAATAAAGGGATTTCTTTTAAAAACATATCTCCATATAGGGTATCCCACAATATTGTAATTGGCGTTTTTAAGTTATTTTTATTTATTTTTTTAAAGTGAAAATATGAGAAAAACGATAGCGAAACTACAATGAAAAAAACTCCATTATTATCGAATTAAGAGAAAGCCAAGTGATTTGTTTCCTACATGCAATTACTTGAGAAACATGTTTTCTCCCAATTGCTGCCTGAACAAAATTTAGAAGTTGAATACGCAAATTTCCCACACATTGGTGAGAATTACAGAAAAATGAAATATTTATGTATTGGCGAATTTGGCAATAGGCAATATTTTAAGAAAATTATACCTTACAGGTCCACCCTTCGCTATACCTCCTTGCAAACTCATTCCCATAATTTTAATTTGGGCAAAATAATAGGTTCCCAAAGGCTGAGAAAATCACGTTTGAGGCCAGCGTGGGCCAGGAATACATCAACTATCTGTAGTGAAGAAAAAATTTTGGATTATTCTGCATGAGAATCTGCTTGAAAATCATCCCACAATTTTTTCAGATAAAATCTGTGAACTTGTACTTGGAGAGAAAATTTTATAAAATGAAATGTCTACGTGGGAACTGCTCACGATCTAAAAAAAGTTGTTAAATTATAAACAGACTTATGGTCACTACTGCGTTTTTCAGCCATTTATCATTCTTAAATTAGCACTGGTCATCCAAGTCAGGGAATTGTTTAATACAGTATTCTGTAATACACATTTCTAAAACTACATGCCATCAGATGCAAAATATTGCAAAGCCTGTACTTCGAATAAACCGAATACTGGAAAAGTCAGTCAAGCAACAGAGGTGAATAATAATTTAAAATTAACCAATTTATGATAAATCCTGGTTTATCATGCATGAACAAGGTTGAAGGTTCCACTTTCTCCAAAAAAATACTGAATTCATTTTCTTCGAAAATACAAAAATACCAACTTGTACACGCATCATAAAGCGCACAACAGGTTACATGCTAAACTAAAATCGCAAATTGCATGATAAGAGAAAAATTCCTTCACTAAACTTCTTCAAACGTCATGAAATCAATTACTCGTTGCAGAAACTCTGAAAATCTAACAAATGTTTTATTTTAAATGTCCCCAGCAAAAGAAGAGTTGGAAATTCCCATTGACATTCACCAAAAAAAATGGTTGAGTTTTTTAGGATATTTTTCTCTTGCATTGACAAAATGTCCAAGTTGTCTTGAATTTCTACTTCGATTTTGTCAAAGACATACTCCCTCGACTGAAACGATTGTTCCAGAACAACAAGTACGCGAATGTTGAAAACTTAAAACTTCAATTAGCGTTGATTTTTTTTCCTAAGGAAATGTCTTTCAAGTTGAGCTCAATCTCTAAGCGAAAGTGTTGTATTCTCAATCGACAATGTCTTACAAGAAACACATGCCCTTACTCTTGTGCTCAAGTCTTTGCCTATCACTTGTTGATGATTATCCCTTCCATGCTCTTGTTATGAAACCCTGTTATTCACTTGGCCATTTTGTTCTTATGACAATTTGGCCAATTTCCTAATTTTATAATAATTGCAGATTTTGTTGTGTCCAGCACAACATCTGGACAGTGGCCAATTAGAGAACGTCGCCATGCATTTAATCTCACCAAGAAAGGCCACGTTTCCCCAAGGGGTGCTTGAACTCCTAAAACTGCGATTATGAATTCTTGGCAATGTCAAGACACCTACACTTCAAAATAGCATGAAATCCCTTACTGGCATGGTCCCTTGGAATTTCAACATTTTCAATAAGCAAAAGTTGATTACTGAGGACAGGGTCCAAAATGATTCACAATGGCCTACAAGAGATCCATAATAGCACACAACAGATCAATAAGGCTAACTCCCATGTATATAGTAGTTATGATAAATTATTGTTATTTCCAAATTGGGGATTCCGAGAGTTCCAAATTTTCGCAGCGTGTTCATAGATTCGCCACGATTTTCTGAATTTGTCAAAAATTGGTACGAACACGCTGAAACCTATATCGAGGTCTTTGGCATGCTTGTTATGCAAATGGAAAAAAAGACAAAAAATGAAACCTTTTAAACCTATATAAGAATTAATTTAAAGCTTTCCTATTGTACCTTCATTAGCCCTCGTTAAGTGCTTTTTAAGAGCAATTCTGCATTCCCAATGCCTGCTTATTAATTGGCTAATTTGAAACCAGTGTATATTATCTTCTAATTAACATTTGTAAAAAATATGGTTGAAAGCGCGTACAGTGAAACAGCGTTTTCTTATTGTGATATACGGTAAAGCTTTTTGCCCACGTGATTCACTTGTAAAACTTTGTGTTATGTTTTAATAAAAAATGTTGTATTCTAATAAACTTTACAAATTATTACAAATGTTTTACGCAATTTTATTCGTTTTGATACTACTATACACTTACAATTTCTTACATATTGCAATGGATAATATTTTCTAATATTTTCTAAAATTTTGCTATGAAGTTTCCAGTTATCACCCATACAATGTTGCTGATACTTATTTAAATTAAGGTTACAGCCAACAAATCAATGAAGATATTTTCATCCATTAAAACACCTACCACAAATACTAATCATCAAAATGTTAATCATGGCGAGTTTATTTGGACTTTATTGTGCATTATACTACTAACTAATTAGTAACATAGACAGGTTTTACTAGCAGAATAAACTACAAACAGATTAAGGAATCCATTCAATCTCAGTTTAACTAGTTTATTGTACTTATTTAAATGCATTAAAATACAATTACAATGAAATCGTAAAAAAAGGACAGCACATCATTACTTATAATAATAATGTTCACGTGATTTGTTGACCTACAAGTCAGGAAAACAACAGTCTCGTCAATAGCAGTCAAAAGGACGATATGTTAAACAGGCATTATGTGCTTATTTGCAAACTGAGTAATATTTTACCATAACGTGACAATACTTTTGAAGATTGACCTACAGGTCAAGACAAGCGTGATGATTCGTATTTTAATGACATACATAGCGCCCTGCTGGCATGATGGCATCTATAAGTGTGAAAATTCACGGTTTTTCGAATGACTTGTAGGTTAAATTTTAGACTGATATTGCCATCACCATGCATTTAAGTGCACGATTATTGTACAAGTACCAGACACATTGCATGTATTTGAAGAATTGATACATATCATATACTATACCTTTCCAAAATACGCAATCTTCTAAAAAAACAGCCTCAAGGAATGATAATATTTGTAGCTATAAAATATATTCCAGGATATTCAAATTGTATTCTGGAAACCAGTGTTGGCAATAATTGAGTACATTGAATGAGTTCGAGTACCGAGTACAGTAGTACTGAGCACAACAAGTAATTGAATACAAACTACACAAAAGTAACTGAATGCAAATGAACTCAAACTCATACGAGTACAATGTACTCGATTACAAAAATGTATACTCAAAATGAGTGATTAGCAACTAGAGCATTAACGTAATCTGAAATTATGAGTACCAGTGTAATCGAGTATGAATAGAAATACATTCAAGTATTTTAGTTTAGTTGCATTTAATATATATTTGAGTAACGTGAATAAGTAACTTGAAATGAGGGTCATCCTAAAATCTAACATTAATGTATCCTTATTTTTATACTAATTCAACTTCAGTACTCCTACTCATGAGTGCAATTTTCTTAAAACTGTTTGAAACCAATTATTTATTATAATTTTCTATTATAATAGTTATTGAACATGTCATAATGTTATTTTTTTATTTAGACCAGTTCTTCAATGTTCAATTCAAGTACATTTCAAAACATGCATCCTTTTGTATTTCCTCTTTTTAAAATAACAGAATTTCATTAAACTACAAACTGGCATAAAAAGCACAATTTTTACGTTTAACATCATGTAGGAAACTTTAAAACCGAAACGACCTTATAAAACTGAAAATCAGGAAATAATTTTGAAACAGTTTTTCAGAGTGGCCTCCTCCAAACCCTTTCCCTCGCAGAAGGTATTTACCCTTTCAGGGGAAGAGAAGCAACTATAATTCGCTTGAACTTTATTCTTCGTTCCTTAGTTTAGAAATTTATAGATGGTGGACGCTTATTTATGCAGCAATAAATTAGGAAGCAGTAGCTGGGACGTTTTTTTTTTTAAAGAAATCTAACCTAATTCCCGAAACACAGGTCGCTAAACTCCTTGTAAGCCATTGGCGTTTAGCGAATTCTACAGTTTATTTTTTGTCCAAAGTTTTTTTTTTTTTCCAGGGCGATTTATGTACGAAGTTAAAAGCAAACAATGCAGTTTCTTCAGAAACACGCTTCAGAAGTCAGGTATTTCTATTGTTTTTTAAGTCACAGGTTAACCTAGGCATTCACAAGAATAATTCACAAACGTAATGATAATATGTATCTCGAATGACGGCCTGACGGTCAACTCTTTAGTATGACCGCTTTGGACAGAAACCTTAACAAATAAAATGTCCAAATGGGTAGACAGAGCAACATGAACACTTGCAACAGTTTTAAATTCCTCTATCAGTTCAACTAATCTTTGTTTACACTACAAACTCAATTCTTCTTGGAATGGACTCTTACAAGTTTTGATCAGTCTGGTAAAATTAGATCCACCGACAAACGGAAGAAGAACATTCAGTGTTGTAAGCTGAAATTCTTCTATTTTGCCAAGTCAGAACAATCTGGTTTCTTTAGGCCCTTGGTGAACACACATTGTGGTTTATTGACCAAAAAAATCAATAGCTTTAGTTATGTCAAACTGATGTCATCCAGCTTCTTTCATAAAATTCTTCTATTCTAACAAGTCAGAACCA
>JAQGBW010000329.1:0-46874 GCA_034698625.1 Julus scanicus | reverse complement strand
GGGGTGTCGTGAGGGGGGGAGGGGGTGACACCATAAGTAACCGCACTGGGTGACACCAACCCTAGTGCCGCCACTGAAATGTATATACTTCCAAATAACACGTAATACCATACAAAAAAAAATGATTTATTTCCAAGATGGAAGACAACATTTCATTCCGGCATCAGATTACAAGTTTCGCCTTTATATTACACATCTCCGAAATGTACCAATCACATTCGCGTGCTATTCTACGCCTAGCCGCGCTTGAAATAGTTGCTTAGCGATGCCATTAGATGGCGGCACCAGGACCATCACCAAAAACTAATGAAGAGGGTCCTACGTTACCGTGACAACAGCATCCCCAGCTGTCAATAATAAAAGATGAGGGGGGATGCTAAGAGGGGATGGGTTTAGGTCCAAAACCCTCCGAATTTTCCCCTCTGTACGCGTCTCTTTTGATCAGTATGTCGTCCGACGGCGACATTAAACTTTTTTGCTGTTCATTTTCATTGCCAGGGTGCAGCTAGTCCTTCCTAAAATCAGCTTTTTATGCAGTGGTTGTTGTTCTGTGTGGTCGTGCTAACTATAGTGCAACATTTTGCTGCAATGAATCCAAAATAGTGACTAACCTAAACTGGTGTCTATCAGGCTAATGATACACCAAATAGGAACGTGCAGTGATATATTCTCTCTCTCCTACACAATAGGCATTGTTTGCTCTGGAAACGTAAAAGATAAAGACTGATAATCAGCAGGACGACGACGATGATAACGTCCAAATATTACAACTAATCGTGATAAATACTGCATAAGTATATTTTAAAACAATAGAAGAACAGTGGAAGTTTTCTTTAGTTTTTGGACTTAAATTTGAACACTAATTTGAAATCTACATTTGCATTGGAATAGCCTCTGATCGTATAACAATAAGGTAAGAATTCATCATTAACATTAGCAATTTTCTACATTACTTAATTTATTACTTTAATGTGTCATACATTTTATGACAATCTCTGATAATCATCGATTAAAGTTTCAAAAAACTGAGCATACTAGTTATAGTTACGAAATGGATTTCAACCTATTTGAAAACAGAGTGCATCCATGCAAGTTCTATCCAAATCGGTTGAAATGTGGTCACGGAATGGATTTCAATCTAATTTATCTAAATTCTATATCCAAATCAGTTGAAATGTGGTCACGGAATGGATTTCAACCTATTTATCTAAATTCTATATCCAAATCGGTTGAAATGTGGTCACGGAATGGATTTCAACCTGGTTGAAAGCATTATTTATCTCAATTTTATCCAAATCGGTTGAAATGTGCATTTGTACTTGGTCACAAAATTGATTTCAACCTAGTGGAAATTTCTATCCAAATCGGCTGAAATGTACATGTGGGCATGCCCTCAATTCATGTCCTGTTTTCAGCCAGCATAAAATGCAGTCACGGAATGGATTTCAACCTAGTTGAAAATCCTATTTATCTAAATTCTATCCAAATCGGTTGAATTAAATGTGCATGTGCTCGCTTCATGATCTCTGTTCATAACTAGAATGAAAGGTAATCACGGAATGGATTTCAACCTAGTTGAAAACCCTGTTTAGGTAAATTCTATCCAAATCGATTGAAATCTGCATCAAATAGGTTGAAATCTATTCCATGACTTCAGCTATTATGACAACCTGCTGGTCATAAAGTTTCGTATGACACAGATTTACTTGAATTTACTTAATCGCACCGTTTATAATCTTAAACATACACCATGTTTAAATTCCACTTTGATAAAAAAACTCTTTTAGCCGGAAGTACCTTTTGTAAATTAGGTTAAGTTGACATTTCAGAAGTTGTACCTCAATTTAATCCTTCTGTAAATTTATAAAAGCCAGTGATAAATTTCACTGAATGTATACCATAGAACATTGATTAAATGAAAAGTCCTAACCATTTCTGATTTACCCTGTACAAACTTGATTTCGTTGTTGTTATGTATGACTAAATAGCCAAGGTATGACCATAACTAATCCACCCGAATTCGTAATTGAAGGCCATCGGGAATTGCATTTCCTAACGAGGTCCCCTTGACCTTAATACCAAAACACCCTTTCAATTATCAAAACATTAAACCAAACAAACAACCATGCAGCGTAAATCCAGACTACTAATTCGGATGAAAAATTTCTGGCCGATTTGGACTTTTGTCAACAGGATGCTACTTTTGAAAGATCCATTTACCAAAAAATACCTGGCGTCAACTTACAAAAAAAGAGCAACTATGACGATTGAAATATTTGAATCCCTCTCGACCCCTTAGTATACGGGATAATTGGAGTAATAAAAATAATCTAAGGTCGTAAAAACATACAAACACTGCTGGGTTTTAATAGTGTTTACAATCACTCTATAAATCCAATCCAACATTTGCACCACGATGATTTAAATTGTGAAACCATCCGGCAACAAAGCAGAAATAAACAATTTGGGGATCCTAACCTCACTTTTAAAAATTGCGAACATTTCAACCGATTTGGATGAAATTTACATGAAAATCGGTTTTCAACTAGGTTGAAATCCATTCCGTGACTACGGCTAATCTATAAATTACTAATGCAAAATTTATTGAAAATCTAGTATAATTTAGTTGAAAGCAGAAGTTATGAAGCGAGCGCATGCGCACATGAACATTTCAACCGATTTGGATGAAATTTACATGAAAATCGGTTTTCAACTAGGTTGAAATCCATTCCGTGACTACAGCTTATCTATAGATTACTAATGCACAATTTATTGAAAATCAGGTACAATTTATTTAAAAACAGAAGTTATGAAGCGAGCGCATGCGCACATGCAAATTTCAACCGATTTGGATGAAATTTACATGAAAATCGGTTTTCAACTAGGTTGAAATCCATTCTATACACATTTCAGCCGGTTTGGATAGAATTTATGCATTTAAGTTTGGTTGAAATTCATTTCTTTCGGATTTCAGCCGGTTTGGATAGAATTTATGGATCTCGGCTTTGTTGAAATCAATTATTAGTTGAAAGCAAAAGTCATGAATTTAACGAACGCATGCGCACATGAACATTTCAACCGACGAGGATGAAATTTATATCCATTCCGTGACTACAGTTAACGCGTTAATTATTATTACATCTTTAAATCAATAGATGTTAGACTTAGATAATGTTCGAAATTTTAATTATGATAATTTCAAAAAGGCTTATCAGAAAGTACCAATGGAAAGTTTAGCAACAAAAACCCTTGTGATAAAAAGGATAAAAAGCCGTTTAGAGAAGTTTCTGCGTGTAGATGAATGACGTCATTCCCTGCATTAAACATGAGATCATTGTATTAAACGAAGGGTCATAGCACTGATGCCCCAGATGGTGAACATTTGTTGCTGACCCTGCGTTCAATAAAAGGATTTACTCTGAATAAACATCGTTTACGAGACCCTGGTTTAAGCACACAAAAAACCCTGGTGCGATTGATCCGATTTTGTGGAACCCCATCATCATGTGACTCATCATGACGTCACGGTCGAAAATTATGCAGGACTAATCCACGATAGCCATCATGTTGCCTAGTAGCGCCAGATTAAGGTGCTAACAAAGAGTTATTGATTGCAATTGGTTCTCTGGAATTTCCAATGATTGTATATAGCTACATTGGATCATCTATATTAAATTGGCTGTTGGTCAACGATGCACCATTTAATCTACGATTAAATTTAACTGAGCATGGTGATATTATAATGCCAAATAAAGCTTCTCAGTATATGTTTTTTTAATAAAAATATAGGGACCTAGCATATAAAAGCCTGAATATCAAAACTACCTGGGAACAGCGTGAACAATGCAAGGGAAAATCCCCTCGTTATCAGTTATTCCTTATATCCGCGTTTTTATATTTTTTTTCGGGAATATATCTAAGTATTTAGAGATATTTTTCAGTTTTTAGGAATATATTTCAGTTTTTAAGGATATTTTTCAGTTTATATAAATATATTTTAGTTTTTAGGGATTTATTTCAGTTTTAGGATATATTTAAGTTTTAAGGAATATATTTCAGTTTATATGAATATATTTCAGTATTTACTGATATATTGCAGTATTTAGGAATAGATTTCAGTTTACAAGAATATATTTCAGTTTTAGGGATACATTTCAGTTTTAGGGATACATTTCAGTTTACAGGAACATATTTCAGTTTTAGGGATATATTTCAGTTTTTAAGGATATATTTCAGTATTTAGGATTTCATAGACGTGTGATGATCATGTACTAATGGTGACACGCTGATATATATATATATTCCCATGTAAAGTAACATTAGGGGCCATTCCAAAAGAATGTCCCCAAAATCCGTGCCCCCTGTCCATGTGCACTATTTTAGCCCAGACTATCCCCACCCCCCCTTCCTTATAGACGTCCTTAATTATAATTTTATTTTTAAGTAGAGTGTCCAGACTCCAGAAAAATATTTATTGAAACATACAAAGGCCCATCCTATAAATTTCCAAGCACCTGCCTCGCTACTAATTCCACGACATTTTTAAAGATTTGTCTGATTAACGGAAATTTCCTGACCTCGAAGGGAAATTCCAGCATAATATTGGTGCACAAATTTAGACATAATACATTTGGGACTGGGGGCACATTTCTTCTGGTGTCCCTCCTCCTTTGACTGACCATTAAAGCTCAATGAAACAGATAATCCAAAAACTGAAAAACACCATCCTTAGTTGATTTCTCTATCTTTTCTTTCCCCCCACCCCCTTTTGAGGACGTTCTTTTTGAATCGCCCCCTTAGCAAGAATTCCAAATTCTCAATTTGTTTAAAAACAACCTAAACAACTGACATTTTTACAAAAATGTCAATTATCTGATGACTGATGATTCATTTCACGTGAAGTGTCACAACTTTTATCATTAAAATCATTTTACCTGATAAAACTAAAATATATCCGTAAAATGATTGTGATTCATGCTTTTTAAATTTCGAGTATTAATCTTACTGAAATGGAATGTAGCTCCAACCGGAAATGCTTATTTGGGTGGCGGACATGAATGCACTATTATTATCATATTTACCTAATTTCTAATACTTTTTTTAAAAATTATTAATTTTGGGGATGCTTAACCCTCAGCCCATGTTATTTTTTTCATTAAATCGAATAATATTCCCATTTTTTAAAAATATGACATGGAGCCAAAAGATCACTTTAAATTAGTGTGCCTTATAATTTTGAAATTTCATGTGAACATTTCTGCACATTTCTATTAATAAATAATGATGAATCACACCAATTATGTCGATCCAAAGATTTGTACAAACATGACATACTGATACCAGAAATTCTGATACAACATTTGATAGTGGAAGGTTCTGACGCCAATCAAGAGTGACAGGATTGGCTTAGGTTGTTATCAAATATTGTGACAATTTACTAGAAAGATTTTTTGATCGTGGCATTTATTTCACTAGGCCTATATTCTCAGATTTTCAACGCCCAACATTGTAATCCTACAATTAAAGGATAGATATATACCAACACGTGACCTTAACAAATCAAATCAGGGTGACGTTATAGATTAGATTTTAGGTAGAATTTGCCAAATAACTACAGGTGTCATAAATAACACGAACATTTGAGTAAATATTGCTAAACAAATTGGCATTTTGTTTGTTTCCAATAGTTTGACAATTGGATACATTTTTCCATCAACATAAATGCCTTCATATCAGTCCACATCGTCGAACTATGATCGTGACAGGGACAACGGCGACGTGACATCTCTCAAAAGTGAAAAACTAGGAAAAATGCCGAAAACAAACCATTTTCTACTGCCATCACTGTTTTTGGAAATTTCCATTTTGGCATGTTTAGCAGTATTCGCATACTATTTAAGGTAAGTACAATTCTATAGGCCTAACGCCCTTACTTACACTTTATTAAATGTCTCATCTTCTGTCTATTTCTTGCAGATTTACGGATGTTTTCAGGGTCTTCCGACGTTATTACATGTGTAGTTCTAATCAGTACAACTATCCCTACCCATATCAAACAGATGAAAAAGTAGTTATCGATAAAGTGACCATCTATGTAAACAACTACGTACTGTACATCATTAGTGCCCTTCTGCCGCCATTAATGGTAGGTATAGTACGCCATCTGGCGGAAAGGTCAATTTTTCTACTCGTATATGTAAGATTTTCAGAATTTCTACTCTGGATTTGCATACTTTTTTATAGTTTGAAAATGTACTACTAAATTTCTGTGATGAAACTCTTAAAATCTAGCTATCTGTTAACGTTTTTGAATTACAAACGCTTGAAGATTGAAAAAAAAAATGAAATTGCAAATGGCGGCATTTTAGCAGACTAACCTGAAAAAGAAAACATGGCGTTCTCTATCAATTTTTCGGTCTTTTTAATCGTTTTTAACTATGTGAACTGTTTGCAAATGTGTTTGAGTG
Source organism: Julus scanicus (assembly GCA_034698625.1). Classification (NCBI taxonomy): domain Eukaryota; kingdom Metazoa; phylum Arthropoda; class Diplopoda; order Julida; family Julidae; genus Julus; species Julus scanicus. Next base: position 40,407 of record JAQGBW010000329.1, on the reverse strand, counting down.
GATAATTCTAACGCAATCTTTAATTAGAGAATTTTATCGAATTTTATCCAAGAATTTTATTCTACATTATATTTCTTAAGTCCTTTTTTTAAAAAAAAACAACAACGATGGACTTTAAGGTGGTATATAACCTAATCACTTTCAATGGGTGAAATTTTAAAACACAATCACAGCCAAACAAAAAGAGATTAAATAAAAATAAAAATTGTTTAAAATAGCTTCCTAAATCAGCAATGGTTTCACTTAGTCGTTTTTCACTTTGAAATGGTAGATTTTTTTAAAATTAATAAATAAGTTTGAAAAATGTCCATTAATTTGCACATTCTGCCAGCAGATGACAGCATGAGAATTCAAATTCTCAAGTCAACAAAAATCAAGCTACAGTGACTTCGGTAGCTACCTAATATCATCACTTTCGCCTCCTCAAAAATACAAATTCGCGCAAATTAATGTCATCGTAGCAAATTTATTTTATATGAGTAAAAATGTTTTTTATTCTTTCAGTTCATCCTGGGTGAGATTATCTACAAGTTTTGTGGCCCATCTTCGAGGAAAGTCATCAGCACCTTAAACGATTCATTCAAGATTCCATTGTTCGTGCGACGAATGTTCCGCTTCATCGGTGAGTGTTGTGAGAACACATTTTCTGGGTTTTGGCATTGGAAGACATCTCTCTAAACATATTGGTATTTTGATACAGGAACGTTTTGGCTCGGATATCTCATCACCTCCATCTTGACAGACTCTATTAAATTGCTGAGTGGCGCTCCACGTCCGTATCTTCACAACGCTCCAGATTATGACACATACGTTAGAAAAACTTCCGTTGAATCATCTCAAGATTTGTGGTGTTACTTGGACACTGATATAACCACTGTTTTACGAAACGCTCTGTAAGTATGCATACATGCATGGGTATCGAGCACCGCATTTAAGAAAGTAACACGAATGCCTGTGTTTTCGTTTTTAGAATGTCGTTTCCATCATTCTATGCCACCATATCCGCGTACGCTGCTACATTTGCCATTGTAAGTATAAGTTTTTATCATCTCCCTACCTGCTATGTCTCAAAAATTCAAAACCCTTCCAATTTAAAATCCCAATCATGTCAGAATATTGAAGATATTAGCTCCATAAGATACCGCTATCACATTCTCTGTAATATTGCAAAAATAACTTTGCTCTCGATTATAAAAATCCGGACGATAATGAAAGTTGATAATCAGAAGTCGGTAGTGCAGAATCATAACACAAGTACCGATTCCGATAATTAACGTCATGAATCATATCACTATCATTCTATAGAATATACACTTGCTGACAGTCTAGATACGAGTGCCTAAAAGTCAAGATGCACTATTTATCTGATAAATCTGACAAGTAGGCGAATCAAACTAGGCCGTTTAGAAAATAAAATTGATATTACAAGAATAAAATTCAAAGTTTATAATATCCCTAGAACTGTTTGTTGGACTCTTAATTCTAGAAGGTTTATGGCCAAAACATAACTTCTCACAAACATTTCAAAACTCTCGAACTTCTGGAATCCCTGCTACAAGTGTGAATTCACTGTCTAATTCTAATTTCCACCTTCTGATTTTGTTTCTCGTAGTGCTATGTTCAGGTTATCTTGGACTTCCATGGCAATTACTTCCTACGGCCCCTCATCTCGGCTTCTTTGGCCGGCATGGCCCTAATGGCCGGCTACACCCGTTGGATGCTCTACATGAGCGGCTGGGAAGACATTCTCATAGGCTACATTGTCGGAATCGCCATTGCGCTTTACGTGGCAAGTTCCCGGTTGTTCTTGTTGTATATAGCTTGAGGCAAATTCATCATCTTATTAATCATTGCCATGCTCCAAGAATCTATTGGATGACTGTCAGGAAAACTATTGTTAAATTCCAGACCAATCTCGACAATCCTTGCTGTAACATTTTTTTTGACGAGCATGTTTGCCAGTTCTCCTGAAGGACTCCCAGAACAATTCAGAATCTTCCAAATTTCCAATTTTGCTTTCTTTTTGCAGTCCTTTGGCATTCTGAACGGATTCAAAGAACACCAAGAGCCTGAACCCAATTCGGGAAGGTTCGGCGGCGAACATGGATATGGGCCGAACGCCCTCGAGGCACGGCCCGGTTTCTTCCGCTTTCTCCCTCGTATAAGGACCAACCTGACGGGTCCTCGGCGTTACGACCCCTACCAGGGATCCGTGTACGGCAACAACCACGCCCTGGATCAGCAAACCTTCAGCTCTAACCCAGCCTACCCACAGACCACCACAACCTTCAATCAACCCAACTCCGAGTTCCAGACTGACCTGCAGACCACGGTGCAGAACTTTGGTAAGAAAGTTAAGACGGGACCGACCACGGCCAGCAATCAGTCTTTTTAGGCGAGGGACGCGAACGTATTTGGGCAGACAGGGTAGCCTCGCTGGGGCATTTTGCGCACAGATTCTTCAACTCTTGCATGTTCTCCCATTCGCAGGTTCTAGTCAGCCGTACGGGCATTAAGCGGTCATTCCAGGTGCATGGACTGGTATTGCCAGTGGAGTTGAAGGAGGACTCGGGCCCTAGCCCCAACCGACCCAAACTATAGTGCATGCGAGGGAAAATCCGGTCTCCACCCACTAATCGGCCAGGGACTTTCACCGGGAAGTGCATGCTGCATACGGAAATCAACGGTCATAGGGAAAAATGCAACACGTCTGGGCATGTCGACGAGATGCATTTTTTTAGCATGGATCGTTGGGTGTGGATACATTACGACACGGGCAAATTTGGTGCTTTTAATGATAAAGTTCAAAAATTAACTGCAAAAATCTACAGTTTAGACATTTCATACTTAGGACCGATATCACTAAGAGCACTAAATTTATTCTGGTCTCAACACTTTTAAACACTATACATAAATGCGGTATTTTTCATAGTTTTCGTTCTAAGGTGGGGATCAATTTGATATCAATCAGAAAGGCGCGTATTTTTGTAGCTTATTTAACCGATGACATCATGACAGCAAGTGTGTTGTCACATTTCGGGATCTATACTCGAGACCCGACCAAATTGTTAATTTATTAAAACTGTAATCCAGACCAAACAAATAATTTGTAGTCTCACAACCTTAGACATAGCAGATTTACAGGGCTATTTTACCTATTTGGAAGGATTTTTAATACGGGACCCAAAAATTATGCAACAAACACTTTTTACAGGGCTTGTTTTAAAAGCACCAGAGTAGTAAACTTAAAAAGTTAATTTACTACGGCCTAAAATAGAGTAGCGAGTAATGTAATGTGTATATTGGTACATGTGCCGGTGAGGAGCCCAACAGAGGCCCTTTTTATCACTAGTAGTCACACTTCATATTTAAAGAAAAATTGTGAGATCACGATGTTTTTTTCATATAAACGGTTTTATATCTTCGGCATCATTCTATCGTGATTCCTTGCATAAATCTGGTCAAATCATCAAGCCAAATCCTCATCGTTGGACTCCTCTGGACTCTGGCACGTGATATGGTATCTTTCAAATATTGTACTGCAAATTCCATTTCAATAAAAAAAAATTGAAAAACTACTCCGCCATGTTATACTTTGCCAAATTATTGACTGTCTTTTGCAGTTTGATGATAAATGATAAAAATCGTTTCACTACTTATGAAAATGTACGTTATCTACCCGTTATCTAAGGAGGTTAGTATACCGAAGAAAATAGATGATAACAAATTTCCCATTTCTGTTTAACTTTAGCATGTCAAAGTTCAATGACCGATTACAATGTCAAGAAAGTGAAGGGTTCATTCTACTTCAGTTTACTTAATTTGGTAATTTTATAATTAAGTACTTTATTTTCCTCCTGTTCTAAAATACGGCCGATGAACAGATTCGAGTTTGTCTAACCAACGGTGTGCCAGAATTACTTTTTTGGACATTTACCATTTCCTTCTGAAGGACTGTCCACCAAGATACAGCTTCATGGACCTGAATAGCAGTGTCGGCTCGCGTATAGGCACTGTGGAACTGCAGCACCCCCTATAACTTGATATTATTGATAACATTTAATATAACGAGTTCTCTTTTCTTTATTTCTTTCAAATTTAATTTATTCTCAATTCTTTCTAATTTAATCGTAATTTAATGTCCAATGTATATTATTTTTGGGACATCCCTCGTAAATAAAGTGGAATAGCAACGAAGATCCCATGCAAGCTACACATTTCCCAAGAGGGGTTTCATAGAAGGAAAATTTAGGCTTCCGTTTTTAAAAAAGTACACATTAAAATTTGAAAATATTGTAGGTATTTTATATCAGGCTGACGAGACAATATTTCGATAAGGTCGCTTTTGCTGCACTGCAGAACTCAAGTTTGAATAGCGCTGGTCTAATATCGCAATTAAGAATCGTCGACCAGCACCACTCGTGTCAAACCGAGTGTCGCAAAACTAACATTTACGTGCAGATTTCCGCGCAGAGAGAATTTTCATTTCATGTCTATAAATATAAAACTATCTACAAATTTTATTTTACATTAACGTGCAAATTAAGAACTAACGATCCGCAACAAGCCTGCCATTATACATACACATTGCGCCGCAAGTAATCACAAATAACAATGAAGGAATGTTCATTTCGATAATAACGACAACGACCCCTAAAATATTTCCTTTGTAAAGGCTATATTATAAAATTAAACTACATTCTCGCAGAGTTATTCCTTTCATGATTGAAATTGAAAAATAGTAAATTTCAAGTGGTCAGAAAAGAAGAAAAGTTGCTCAAGGACTGCACCCGAATGAAAAAGGGATGAAAGTCAGGGAAAAAACGACGCGATTTGTTTCAAAATACGCGACGAGACAACGTCGCATCGAATGATGTCGTGTTCTCCCTCCTTCTTTTCATCCCAAACAAATGCCAGTTAAGTATTGAGAATGCAAGCTACTCGTTTTAAAAGGAGACCCACTTTTTGTCATTAGCTAAGATTCCGACTAGAATTTTCCTCGAATGTTAATTATCTACGTAGAGAGACGCTTATAATACACCAATATTTATAAAACAGCCAACGAAACATATTTGATCAGCTTCGAGTTCTTCTCTGGGAATGGGAGAAAAGGTTGTGCGTGGAACCGACGTGGGGATTACGTGTTTTTGAGCTGCTCGTTTGAGTTACCGTGCGCAGAAAAATGGGTTAATAAAACAACTTTTCTGCACGCTCTGAAGTGGAAGATATGATCAGACCAAACTCGAAGCTTATGGTTATGTGTCCATCGTGATGTTTATGAATAAAAAGAGGTAAGGTTGGCCGGCAATATAAACCTTACTGAAACTGCTTAATTTACGCCCATCTTCACTTTCGACGTCTATAAAGAAATAAGAAAAACGCCCTTGAAGTACTTTCCATATTTTTGAAAATGCCGAGCAAGAAAATTTTTTAAACGATAATACAGGTAGGTCCCATTTTAAGCATTGTGGGAGTTTTTGGTTGCATATTTTGGTAATTTATTATAGAAGTGAAGAGACGAAGGAGCACGGACGCAGCCGATTTTTAGAGGAAATATCGTAGTATTTGCCTGGAAATAATTGTGTAAAACCGCAACCGGGAATTGAACCCAGGTCTCTCGAACAAAAGGCCAATAGCGTTACGCCGCCACCTCAAGTTAGAGGCATTGCAAATGTTACAAAATCACTAAATTTTACCCTTTCAAACCACTTGCGGATAAATTTCCTCAGGGTATGGGCCTACCAGTAACCGCCAATTAAAACTACGTTAATGTTATGCTAGATCTATCTTACCTGAATGATAGCCACGATGAGTCCGAAGAGCCCAATAGCACTACCAAAAATTTCGACAATCAGGATTTTTACGAAAAGATTCGGATTAGCTGCATCAGCAAGGGCAGCACCGGAGCCGACAACACCGACGCAGATGCCGCAAACGAGGTTGGTGAAGCCAACGGTCAAGCCGCCACCGAACATGGCATAACCTGATCGCGTGTAACAAAAACCATGACTACCAATCCAAAAAAAAAGAAAGAGCGATGCCAAATAAACCAAACGGCGCGGGGCAACCTACCAGAAAAGTAATTGCGTGCCTTTAACGTGGGGTCGTTCTCGATAACTCCAACGTCGAAATCCTACAATGATGGAAACGGTCGCAGTTTAATCACGAAGGGAAAACACTTATTGAAACTACTTATTGAATCTATTCTCCAATTACCTCTTCCATATTTGAAATGATAATGGCCATGATAATCCCGTAAATGGCTACAGCTTCGCAGAAAATAATACTGACCAAGTTTTTAGTCTTAATACGTGGCGTTTTGACACCAGCACCCAAAATGCTGGCTCCGGTCGAGAAGATGCCCCTAAAAGCAAGTTAGAGTTAGCGCAAATTTGGAATGGAAAAATATAAAAGAGCATATCTAAAATACCAAAACTACTACATTACTTACAAAGCGGCTCCGACAACAGACAACGATATGGATAAGCCGATGCCAACATTACCCCACATAAAAGGACTCGTATCTTCCAAAAACCTAAATCGCAGTGAAATATGGTATGTGAAAATGATGAGTGGGAAAAGCTTTTGAAGAATTTCAAACAGCCATACGTATCCCAATTATGACTTAATCTGATTATAGACTGAGAAATCTAAGAAAGATTGAACTTTTAGATAATATGGGGTTGACTTACCATCCAAAATCAACTCTTTGTCCTTTGCCAGTTAATAAGTAGTATAACGCTAAAACAGAAATAAAGACAAGTTAGCAAAGAATTTTCAAAATTTACTTTAGACTTCAGCAAACTTGTGCACTGTGCATGGCACTGACCCTCGTACCACAGTTTCTCAAATTGCATGAGCTTGAGACCGAAATGGGTCTCAAGTCCAGCTGCACAGAAAAATTGCCAAGACGAGCTCAAGACAGCCAAATGTGACCCCGTAACACAGTTGCTCAAATCGCAAGAGCTTGAAACCACAGCTACGCAGAAAAATTGCCAAGACGAGCTCAAGACAGCCAAAAGTGAGACCCGGTAACTGTGGCAAGGAGTCATCTCAAGATTTAGCACAAGCTTGAGATGCGGTTTAGGAGAGGCAAAGCTTAAAAGCTGTTGTTTGTTGAGCAACTGTGATACAGGCTTGAGTCTCATCTCAAACTTTAGCTTAACTTAAAGTTTGAGATGACGAGTCAAAGCTTGAGCTGCAGTTTGTTGAGGTTCTAATGTTGTAACTGTTATTATGTTGAACGAAAATACCGCTAATACTAAATTTGCACTAGTTTAACTTCCACATATGGCATTCTCTGCATCTGTACGATGCATGTACGAAACATATCCTGTATTGGTTTGACCAATTAATTTCATTTCTCAATACTTGAAAATTCCTTAACGGAAAAACCCAACGTTAATGAATTAGATATTTAATGCTAAATATAAAAGGAATAAAAATGAGTTAAATTTCCCTTTCATGTTATACTTTTGCAATAAATCTTAAATTAGTATCAATGTGTTTCTGCAACAATGCTTGGAGCTGATAATAGAAGGTAGTTATTTGATAACCAGATCTTTCTAGTTTACAAATTATTTCGCAATAACTCAAACAGGTATCCTAGATCGAGTCCAGATAGAAATTAGGCCTAATTAAGCCTTCGGACACCCTATTGTTTAATTATAAAGAAAACACTTAATTGTTCGCCGCAATAAAGCGCTAGATATTTAGAAGGTTTAAAAAACGAAATATTTCTTAAAAACCAACATGAGGAACACTGATTACCTTCAGACCGGGATTGCATAAAATCCGTGCAAAATTCCAAATGCAACTCATTGCGCGTTTCGAAACATATATAATTGCAAATTGAACTTACCGATTATAATAACTGACGCTAACGTTATTGTATAGATGATATATTGGTACCACGCTAAAAGTCCAGCCATTTTTGTAAAAGAATTTGGAAACACAGTGGCCAAAACTCTGCGATTTCGGCAAACGCCTACTTTTGATAACCGAGAGGATACGAAGAGAAAAAAATGAAGAAATAATACAGTGTTGCCAAATTCGACGTCCAGACATTCTTTAGCTAATTCTTCGTAAATTTAAGAAAGTTAAAAACCGAGATAAGCATAAAATAAATGTATAATTAATATAGTATGCATCTGTAACCTGTATTAATTATTTTAGGCCTTGTTTAATATCCTAATTTACCAATTTATTGCATATTTTATTAAATTTAACGATTTCCTTTATTACTGAGCTATAGTTTTACAGCATTGGACCAATGCTACCTCGTGAAGTACCCTCTGTTCCTCCCCTACCATGCGACTTAAAATATATCTTCGTTAAATATCTTATATTATCATAAATACAAAGTATTTTAAGAGGAAAAAATTAATATGGATCAAAATAATGAACCTGTTGTGGCTCTTGAACTTTATAGTGGAATAGGTGGATTTCACTATGCGCTTAAAGGTAAGGATTAAATTTTATCTGCACGAGTTATCAGTGACTTTTACGCTTTGAATTATTATGTAATTGCGCTATTAAATGTAGAAAACGTCTGCTCTAGTAAAAAAAAGACAAAGTTTACGTAAAAAAAGGCCGTAATTTACAATTTCTAATCCACGTTACCCACATTTCATTTCCATTTAAACTGTCACGTGGTTAGCCCTTTTTGGCGGCAAACTTGAATCTATATTTTGAAATCTGAATATACATTAGGTCTATGAAATCTTGATAATTTTAATAAATTTAAATTATAACAATTACCGGTTTTAAAGAAGTTTGAAACTATATGCAGTGACATATATTTATCGGGTCGCAAATGCAAGCAATTCTTTGGGGGCCTCAGGTTGAGTGGGACTCCTCAAGGGCCCATTGGCCCAAATCCATATTTCTAGTGTTTTATTTGTCTTTGTTTTCGGTATAGGGTGTAATATCAGCAGTGGCAGTGTAACGGCTAAAAGTAGTGATGGGGCCCTCAAAAAAATGTCGTTTCTGGGTTCAAAAATTCTAGTTACGACACTGGTGCCTAATGATACTTTTCGAGGATATTTGGCGCCTTGGGCAAAACACCCAAATTTGCGCTTAACATCCTAAAATATAATATAAAATGTGTATAGTTGCCCAAAATGTGAAATACTGTTTCTAATTTTGTAGATTTCAAAAATGCCACTGTCCGTGCTGCTGTAGATATCAACACAACTGCAAATGAGACTTACGGCTTCAATTTCCCACATCACAATTTGTTCCAGCGTAACATCCAGGTAATCTATGCTCACCGTTTCATGTGTAGTTGATTTTGCAAGTTTGGCTGAGAACCCAAAATCTGGAATTATATTTTCAGTCTTTCACGGCACAACAGATCGATGCGTTAAACGTAAACATGTTATGGATGAGTCCTCCATGTCAGCCTTTTACCCGGTAATGAACAGTTGGTGTAATATAAACTTTCGATCTATCCACCTAAGTAACTTCAATTGCATTTTAATCATATTTCAGATTAGGAAAACAATTGGATTGCAATGACAAACGGACAGATTCATTTTTGCACATCATGGACATAATTCCAAAGTAAAATTTACTTTGGAATACGGTAATAGTTTACGGTTCGTGGAAATTTGAATTGACAAATGTTATTGTCGGAATTTCTAGACTGATGAAAAAGCCGCCGTATATTCTTCTGGAAAACGTAAAAGGTTTCGAAACATCTCAGGCATGTTATAACTTCAAGCAAGTGCTCGAAGAGACGAATTATGACTATCAGGCACGTACGTCATACAATAATTATCAGCTTTTAAAGTTGAATTCCGTGCTGCTCGCACACCATTAATGCCCTTATGTATATGATAGGAATTTCTGTTAACACCTCACCAATTCGGAATCCCAAATTCGAGGTTGCGTTATTATATCGTGGCTAAACTTAAGCCGCATCACCAGTTTGCATTCCAGACATCCTCTGAGGTAACGTTTGTTTGTTCTTGACAGATTCCTCCATTTCCAAATTACGGGAAAAAAAACTAACTCGTCTTTTATGATGCAGATAATGTACGTGCTTCCGGAATGCAAATCGACTAATGCCACAGCATTTATCAAGCCTTCGGATTCCCGGTGTTGTCTGAAACCGTACTTGGAAGACTTGCCGGAAGAAAGCGTGGCATCGTATCTTCTACCAGATAAAGTTTTGCTGAAGTTTGGCAAGATTTTGGACATTGTGCCAAGTGAATCCAGATTGTCTTGTTGTTTTACAAAAGGGTAATTGCTAAATTAGCCCTTTTCTTGCTACGGCTTGGAATTGTCTGTTTAATATTAGTGGGTTTAATCAGTTACAGTCATTATGTCGAAGGAACAGGATCGGTTTTACATGGAAATGGGAGTGTAAAGGTTAGAAATTATATCTAAACAACAGGACACGCAACCGAAACAGCTGATTAAGTACCGTCATTTCCAACACAGGTATCCGATGTTTACAGCGCCATTGAATCCGTAGATGAAAAAGAAAAACTGCAGTTGTTGAAGACCCTGAAACTACGTTATTTCACACCCAGAGAAGTGGCCAATCTGATGGGATTTCCTCCACAATTTGGTATGGAAACATTGGTTGTAAACCCATTAACGTCGACGATTATATTTAATGTCTAATTAAACTTGCAGATTTTCCAAAGCACTTCACGGCTCGTCAAAAATATCGTTTGCTGGGAAATAGCTTAAACGTGACTGTTGTGAAGAAATTGCTGAAACTTTGTTTCGACAGTTAATTTACTTGTTTTTTATATAAAATTGTACAATATTTATTTTTGCAATAATTGTTTTGAATAAAATACTGGTTTTATTTAATATGTATGTTCAACTGCTTACATAAAGTGGAACCTTGATTAACCCTGTTAATGTGGACCGATTATACTAACATTTCCACGATTAGTATATTAATTTTAAACCTTTAATATTACATAAAACAAGGAAAAATACACATTTACCCTTTTATTTGGTTTGGAGGGAACAAGACCTCAAGACCTCATGCAATTTACCAAATTTACAACTTGATTAATTATAGTGCAACTTCGCTCAGCTTTTGCCATGTCTGTATTTACAAAAAACTTTTTTTTTAATGTAAACGTGTCTAGAGTCACCCTCTACCTTTACATCCTGTGGGAGGGTTAAAGAAAACTGGGAGGAGTAAAAGCAGGTGGAAATTTCTATAAATAGATTTAAACTTCCTTTCAATGTTTTTTTTAACTACATCATTTAAAACTTCACTTTCTTCTCCCTTTGATGTTTGCCTTCACCCACCCTCTTCTACTTTATCAATCCAATCAAAATTCACATTTTCCACAACCAATCACTCGCAAGCATGGTTCTTCATAACATGAAACAACCAGTAAAGTCAAGTTATAAAATTATTTCCTTTGGCAAGAAGTGGAAAAGTTAAACTAAAATCTGCACAAATGATGCCTACAAAATATTGAATTTTGTCTAATCGAGAAATGTAAAATGCAAAACTCGAATGTTGAAGCTGCTTCTGGATGGCCAGAAACTTTGAAAGACCTGACAAATGATCCATATCCCTCGGACGATTTGCAAATGGTCTCTCTGCTGGCCTTCCAGTACAGCTCAACCAAAAACTATGTCCAACTGAACGCTTTCATGGAGCAACTACAACTCAAATATGGCAAAACCAGCTTTTGGCAAAACGTTTTTTTGACCGATGAGCAATTCGTACTGGCTCTCATCGACTCCAAGATGCACCGAAAAGAGTTCGGCGAAGTCTACCGGTTGATCGAGGTAAACATGATTTGGCTATTTGGAAATTAAGCCAATATCATTATAATAGAAATCAAGAGGATTTTATTTATAACATTTACAGGTGATGGGAAGCTTCTCCAAAGCAGAAAACCTTGTCGCAATCTGGAATGATGCCCATTACAAGGAAGAAGAAATCAAAGTCGGAAGACACCTTACGCCGGTTATGAAATATCGCATACGTGCAAAGTGAGTGTCGGCCGTTAGCAAGTGAAAATTTGAAAACTTGAAGTAACCATACTCGAGTCTCGACATGTTGCCGTTTGCATAAAACTGTCAATTCTTTGATTTTCCAAAAATTGCAGATTTCCACCCCCACTGACACTGCACCCACCCGGCCAGCGCTTTTCGCTGCGCTTGCCCAGGTCCAGTGCGAACATTCTACAAAGATGGTCTGCAGATCACACTTCCCAAATGCCCACTTCCGAAAACATCGAAAGCCTAGCCCTAGAAGCCAATCTAACCTGCGACCAAGTGAAAAACTGGTTTAGAAGAAGTGTGGCAAAGTACAAGAAAGAGCAAGCGGAAAAACAAAGTAAGTTTGCAGAATGGCATGTGACCATCAAACGAGAACCTCGATAATCAGACTTCTGCATTAATCCCGTAGATTGTGCTCGGAATCCTTTGACCAAACTAAATCTCTGCCTTCCTTCGGCTGTTGACGATTCAGAGAACCAATTGCCTCGCAAAAAAGTGACGGAAAGCCCGACAAAATACTTGAACAAGGTTCCGGTGCCTCCTCGTCCATTGAGTGACGCCAAAAGCGAAACTATCAAAGTCTCGGAAGCTCTCGTATTCCAGAAGGAAGATTTTCTGGGTTATGTTCCCGCATATTGCATATGCAATTCGGGCAGCGGTCCAAATTATAATCATACTGTGATATTCGACGCCCGTTGCATTATTAATAAAATTCCCAGCGATCGTAACTCTGCTTTCACCTATACGGATTCGTCGATAAACCAGGTAAAAAGCAAAATAATTTACAAATTAAAGAAAATCCGTAGCGTATATTTTCACATCACTTTTTCAATTTAGAAGATGGACGTTAAAGCTATAACCGGGATTCCGAGCGATGTGAAAACACCTGGCAGCCAGTAACTGGAATATTTGTCAATGAAAGCGATAATTTAATTGTTCCATAAATTTTAATACTTATGTTTTAAAATATTCACATCAACCAATACGCAGCGAATTTCAACATCCTTGTTATCTGCGGGTTTCATAAAAGTTTTCTTTGATTATTTTAAATTTCTTTTTTTAAAATTCACCAAAGATTAGTTTGTCGACACGGTGATTACATAACATTTGTGTTCGTTGTTAAAAATATTCTACTCTTAGTTAAAACCGTATTAAGGTTCGGTCCTAAACGTGAATTACTTTTATTCTGGTTTAGTAAACCCCGGCGGTGATGTTGGAAATACAATGCTAAATGCTTGCATGACACCAAGGGATGCTGAACCAGAATAAGGCTAATTACTCATTTGTCAAAGTTACCCTAGTTTTTCATCATTTTTGTTTGCCTAATTGTAAAAAAATATTTACAATAAAGTTTGTTTCGTTTGAGTCATCTTAATCTGAACAATGCAATCTCAAAATTTGTGAAACAAGTGGAAGATATCATTATGGCCTATAATTACGATCATCTTAATTTTAGTATAACGTAAATCACAAAGAAGACGAAGAAGGAAAACAAAATTAAATAGAAGATATAGCGATTGTGGCCGGCATTCATTAAGCGCTTAACTCTGCCGACAGAAGAGGAAAGGAATCCGCCAGTACGATCAAAATCGTCATCCTAAAAACAAGGACTGATATTTTATCGAGTGATCGTGTAAATGTCCACACGTAAGAAAACAAGAGTAGCGTGCATTTTGCAAACCACCACCGCAACACTAGCTGAAAAGCATACAGAGGTAATTTTCACTTACCAGGCCATCGATTAACTTTTTTTGATCCCGTATTTCGTTTCCGATATCAATGGTTAGCTAGAAAACAAACGTAGCGAATGATACACTGATATTTTCAGCGGCAATCCCTACAAAGCATTTTTAACGTATTTAAGCCAAATCCATTGGTCTCGTAAACATAACTTGTGAAATGAAACCAAAACAGCTTACTCCAAATCTTTAACAGAGCAGCAAAACGGTGCAAGATTTTCAAAGCGGCAGAAATTTGCGATAAAGCAGGTCAAGTATCTTAACTTTTCTAAAATCAACACAAGATCCTAGTCCAATTAAAAAGGTTTCTGTAATAGCTTACATGTTTCAGAGCAGATGTCTTCGTTTTAAGCCCTTCTACCAAATGTTCATTCTCTTCCTCCAATGCATCGCTTCTTCCAGGGCCATAATACCCAAAGGCTGCCGCTAGAAAAAAAATATTTTTGTTAAATATTTGAAGGCCTTTACAATTTCTTAAGATTCAAAAGTTCAAACTATAAATACTTTATCAGTATTTTTGTAAACCATTTCTGGAAATTCGTGTAGTTTTTACAGGAAATTATGACCTATATGACTGTCAATGTTGCTCATAAAAAGAGCAACATTGACGCATATCTACTATCAACTTGTCACAATTTTTGGGCTTACACAATCTAAATAAAAACAATCTAGTATCAGCCTTGAAACAACTGTAAAGTAAATTATTTGAAGGTTACAAATCCACATTTCCTAAATGCACGCGACCAGCTGGTTCAGCAAATTTAAAAATCGATGGCATTGAAACATTAGCAACATATCAGATAAAACTATAATGCACATGATATAGAGTCAAATAAGACCTTTTGGGCTCTGCAGACTGGACCCATAGTGCAATATATAAACATTTAAAAACAAGGTAAAACTCAAACAACACCACAAGTCAACAACAGCAGTTACAGCACATACTAAAAACAACAGTCAGAAATTTTCAATAAATATAGTAGACATCAACAGCTGCTTCGGTAAATCGTCAGCAAAGATATAATTTTGTAGTCATGATATCATTCGAAATAATAGGGTGAATCTACTAGAGCTGTTCTCGGTGAAAAAACCTTAACATAACTAGAAGTAAGAATAAATACGTACGTCCATGAGCTCGTCTCATTCTTTAAATAAAACTTGGGGAAATTGTAAATGTTATATCAACATAATAAACAACTCCTTTCGAAATTAACCGAAGTACACGTCAAAAATCGCAGTCACAAATAAGCTCTGTGGCAAAAGCGTCGTTATATATCGTCTGCTGGTGAAAGGGCCGTGTACGGAGTCCTACGGAGACCCGCTAGCCTCAAACAGGGATGGCGGTATTGATCAAAATCTCGTTACTTATTTATATCAGTATTTTTAGATAATTAGGCTATAAATTCACAAATTTTTGGAGAGTTTGATAAAATTAGTTACAGATTTCTTTCATTGTAGCTGCTGAATAATGAATAATTTTTTTTTTTAAATTTTCCTTATAAAAGTACAGAGTCCTACGGAGCCACGCTTGCCTCAAACAGGGAAGGCGGTAAAGATAAAATTATCGATACTGATTGATATCAGTAGTTTTCCGAAAATTTACAAATTTTTGGACTGTATTCCCCAAGCCAAATAGAACGCGCAAAACGCTTTCCGACTTTTTTCTGTAAAAAAGTAAACATTAAAAGAAATATCGTTTCGAGCATTCGATTTGGAGGGGATCTTCGTAACAGGGTTCTGCTGTATATAGTAGACCTGTCTAAAAGCATACTCTTGGTACTGGTGATAAATATGCTTTTAGACAGGTTCATTTATACGCTGGCCCCAAGTCGGGATCGGCACATTCATGCTTTTAGAGAGGTTCTACTGTATCCAAATTTGTATAGCTGGTTCCATATCTAACCATTCC
This sequence comes from Julus scanicus, assembly GCA_034698625.1. Lineage (NCBI taxonomy): Eukaryota > Metazoa > Arthropoda > Diplopoda > Julida > Julidae > Julus > Julus scanicus. The sequence goes on along the minus strand of JAQGBW010000329.1, from coordinate 24,771 downwards.
GATTTTAAAGTGTCGAAGCAAATGTTTTTAAAAGTGCACATTTATAATTAAAACAAATTTCAAAAAATTTATTTTACATACAATTTACAACATATACGGATCCCATATGCGTCTGCAAGTTTTTTCGGTTACATTCTGGCCAGCTGACCACGAATGCGATAAACATAACTTCGAATTTGAAACAAACCGGGCAAAACGCTGAGAAGTCCATTAAAACCGTAATAAACTTCCCCCGCCACAAAATCAGTCGCTTTTTAAAGTTTCCCGTGAAACAAATTATTACAACACAAAAGTTTCATCACCATTGAGAGGTTATTTTTAAACGTGATCTCGACAGTCAAATTAACGAAAAAGTACATTAGAAAAGAGACTGCCGACTTAACTTACCGACATTCGAGTGAACTGAAAAATACGTTTTAACGGTGCATTAATGAAAAAAATATATATATATCACCGGCATCAATGCACCCACGCCCGATATTCATTAGTTACGTTATTAAATTGCACATCGTTCCAACGACGCCTTCGGTGCAGGTGAGATTTGTCGGTAAAATTATAGGACACGGGGGGGTAAAGTTATAACGAGGCATATTGGGAATACGCTTCCTCAAATTAGATCTCCATACCTTTTAAATGTCGATACGCACCCATCTCTTACTGCTTACGGAATTCAAAACAACGATCGTACTTGTCTCGGTTTTATTCGGTCTCCTGTTGTGGAACTTTTTCTGCAAATTTTTGTAATCGTCTCAAACGTAGTCTTTCACGCTCTACGGAATCTGGGTCGGCATTATCATCGACATTACCGACAGGCGATTCGCTGGATCGAGGAGGAGTGAAGCCGGTCGCGCCCCCATCTGTGGAATTTTCTGTTTAAGACAACAACAAAAAAGATATAAAAACAAGAACTGCACGATAACGGAAGGCCGTGTCTCTTATTACACACTTTACGTGAAAAGTGTTTAACCGGCTTACCAGGTTCAGAAACTGGTGTCGCCGCTTCCTGGGTTGCGGAACTCGTACTCGCATTCGGTTGAGCCTGGCCAGAGGTAGAAGCCATCCCGCTGTTAATTACATTCGCTCTTCAAACGATAGGCAAGAGAACTGTTAATTAATATTCGGTAAGGGACGATATTTAGCTGACGATGCCTCGTAGCTGCTGTTACCTTAAATGAGTCACCAATTGGCTGTACTGCTGCATTTGCAGGACAGCTGCATCTAAAAGGGTTTGGATATTTCTTAAACACTGGATTCTCGCTTCTACGTGTTCCCGTTCTTCGCCTTCCATTCTCCTCAATTCTTCGGTGGACAGTCCAGAGAAGTCTTGCGTTGGCACAGGTGGTGGTACTGAAAAGATATTCATTTCTTATAAAAAGGGCATGTACATAATTATAATAAAAAATGTATAACTCACCGAATGGAGGGAAGAAAAACGGTGGCGGGAACATTGGGGGCAGCATGCTTCCAAAAGGCGGAAACGACGTTCCAGTTTCACTGCCAGCACTCTCAGCACCTATATTTGGCTGAGCGTTACTTGGACCAGGTGCTGCTTGCGGTTGAGGACCATTTAGCACAGGGGCAGCAGGAAAGTTTGGTGGAATCCACATTGGAAACTGGCCTGGAAATCCATTGGGGAACAAACCAGGCATCTGTGGCTGCACCGCATGACCGTTCTGCGGCTGAGCTTGAGCTGCTGCTGCTGCGGCGGCGGCTGCACCGTTAGCAGGGCGCACGTGGCCAGCGGGCAAGCGCAGCACGTCCATTCGACACGTGGGGCACGTCTGCTGCCTCTGAAACCACGATCGCAAGCAACTTGTGTGGAAAATGTGATTGCACGGCAGTTTCTTGCTTGCTGTCACCATTTCTTCGCGACAAATAATGCAGACGTTATCCAGAGTTTCGAGTTCTTCAGCAGTCGCATCTGGATACAAGGTATTCATGTTGTGGATGGCACGCCTGGACATTATCACGTCGTTAAATGCCTTTTTAAAAGTCCTAGCCAGGGAAATATTTCGGAGATTAATGCATTTTCAAACGAAATTCTAAACAACAACGATTACCGGATTGTGGTGCATTTTACCTCATTGTGAGATACATTGGACGTATTGCGAATAGTGGAAACGTGTGGATTTTAATCATTATAAATACGAATAAAATGTACAACACCATTTTCACGAGACCTAAAAATTAAAAAAATGATATGTTACGTGTCACCATCCCGGCCATTATTAAGATGGTTAACCCTGGTTCTTACCAACGGCGAGTTCGGTATACAGTAGGAAAACTGCCTTATTCTCCCAAGGATTTTCGCTATGCAAGTCCACGGTATGTAGGATGTATTTAATGAAAATGTTTACTACCACAGTAAGCAAAATGGCATACTGAAAACAACCCAATAAATACATAGTTAATTGCATGCATGGTCTTGCATAAAAAGATTAGAATGTTAGAAATTTTGCAAAACATGGGGAATTTGAGATCGCGAATAAGGTAATTATTATACAAACAATCTCTTACCTCAAATCCAAAAACTAGCTGAACTGAGGCCCCTTTCATTACCATACTATAATAAGCCAATTGTACAAAATAGCCATCTAAAGCTCCCAAAATGAGCAATAAGGCTAAATAAAAATTGACGAAAAAGCAAAATTAGTAGATTGTAAAGTACTAAATCGACCGACAGATAACTAAACAATAATACATACAAATTACTCTTATGTGGAACAGTAGCGTTATAACGGGACTGCGTTCCATCTGTATGTTCAAACGAATAAATATGAATAGTAGCCTTAATTAAAATGATGATCCGTGCACATTCACTTACGTAATCCACTCTGTCGTCTCCTAGCCAGTGAAAGCATTTGAGTAGCAGAAGTAGCGTAAAAAGTGCTACGAATTTTGGACTGAAATCGTCTCGAAATATAGTAAATGCCAAGCAGGTTTCGGTGACGACGTACCAGGAACGGTCAATCAAATGCTATAATACGAGAAGTTAAGTAAGTTTAAGGCAACTTGCAATCATCGTACGCGATACAAAAAATTATTCAACTCTTACTTCTAGTTCAGCAGCTCTCAACTGCCCGAAGAAAACCTTCCTCATTAATTCTCCAGTTAACAAGACGATGACTAAAGCTTGCAAGTACATCACCTTATGTATAAAAAGAATCACAGGTTTAATGTCATATGCAGAAATGAGATCCGTTTGTCCCCCGCATGTTAGGATCAAGAGGTGACTCGACCGCCGGAGTCGGCAAAAATAAAATCTAAACACAATTCAGTAGTGTTATGCAATTAGCCAACTATGATCAAAATTTTGAGCCCAACAGACAAAAACTAGCTACAACCATAGCTAAATCCATACTGGGTTCAGTTGGCGAGACGAGCTTTGGTCTCATAGGGCCAGAGTTACACTTGGAATCCATCGGGTATTAGCATATTTTTAAATTATTTTAATGGATTCGTCAATGAAGGACTTAAACTAATATCCGATTGAAATGCAACTCATTAGCACAGTAAATATTTTGCATGATGCAGTTTTGGAAAGTTTATTGCAAATGGTATGACATCAAATAACAGATTTGGACAGTAAAAAATTGGCTGCAATATAGGGCATCCCTACATATGTTACATACTTTATTATACAGCAACATATTTATTTTTCCTCTCTCCTTACCACCATCAACAAATATTTGAGCTCTTCCCCTATAAATCATTCACACACCTAAATATCTTGGATTCAATTTAAAACTTTAGTTGCATTACGTACACATAATTTTTATAAAGAATTTAATCATACGTACACACAAGGATATAAAACTTTATAAAGGTAATTTAGGCAAAAATATATTTGTATTGTGTCATGCAGTGGCCATGGCCAGCATTGGTGGAATGGTATTCATAATTGCAACATTCTTGTAAAATTCCAGTGATTTATAACTAACTAACAAAGTAAAATGAAAAATATGTCAGCTGTATAACCAGAAAACTGATATAGCCTACATATCCCACAAAAGAGACTAGCTATCGAAAATGCGGCAAATAAACAGATCCCTCGATGTCGAATTATTTCTTGCATGATTGAAATAAGCATTGAGAACATTCTAGGTGGTTTATAATCAAATTAGTAAACATTTGAACACTTCTAAAATCAACTTACAGCCATACTGGGATTCGATTTGGTGATGTACACTACCGAGGGATAAAACTGTTTTTTCTGATAATATGCATTGCCAATGACCGTGGCAGACAGCGCTAGGCTGCCCAGAGTTAAAACTGCAGATTTCATTTTAACTAAAGCAACTGGAAATAATTAAACAAACTGATTCTTGATTCCACTTCTTCACTCTGACATTCTCGATTTCACGATCGTAGATCTCAGGTTTGGTGATGTTGCGCTCGCTGATTGGTCGACGGTCGGAAGTGAGGAATTTCCCATTTTCAAAGTTTAGGGATCAGGGATTGGCAATTCCGCTTGTTTGTTTACATGTTGTGACTTTAAATTTTAAAAGGCGGATCAAAAATGAATTTGCGTTTGTTTGGCAGTCTGAAATTGAATAACGGTGTGGATTATTTCTCCTTATTAACGTTAAAATTGAAAGCAGTTCCTGGTGCTCTTCTGGACCCTTTCAACCTGGTCAATTTGGGGCACGATGACCTAATGGACGTGACCTTAAACATGAGTTTGACCAATGGCACGGAGGCTTGGAGCACCAATTTGTCACTGGACTTTTTCCGAAAAAGTGCCGCTCAAATTGAAATGTCTATCGGGAACTATATGGACTTAACTATAAAAGCTTTAACAAATGCGATAGATGGCAAATACAGCTATGAGGTATATGTATACAGGGTGTCCTATAATAGAAATTGCAGTTTCTTACTGCTCATCTGCAAATTAACGGACATTTTCCAAACTTGTTTAATAATTTTAAAAAAATCTACCATTTCAAAGTGAAAAACAACAATAAATTTCAATTACTCATTTATCAAGCTATTTTAAACAATTTTTATTTTTATTTAATCTCTTCTTGTTTAGCTGTGAGTGTTTTAAAATTTCACCCATTAAAAGTGATAAGGTTATATTCCACCTTAACTTGCCCATATGATGTTGTTTGATGAAAAAAGATTTCGTTTTAAATGCATAACTCTATGCATTTTCAGATTTCCGAGCAGGACAAAAACACCGTACAGTTTTCCTGGAAGGAAAAGATGACCAATGACGAAATTACAATTAAGCTGGGTTCGTGTCTTCTGCAGGCCGAAGACATCACAAAAACCACCTGTTTAATGTTATCGTTTAGTAACGAAAGGGTTTCCGAATTAGAAAAGCAAATGAAGACATCGGAATCACAGATAGAAAGCTTAACAAATGATCGCGAACGGGCAGTTAAAAGACTGGAGAAGTTTGTCGTAGAAAAAGAAGCCCTGGAAAAAGATCTCTATTCAAAATTTGTGGTCGTTCTAAACGAGAAAAAGCAAAAAATAAGAGAATTACAAGAACTTCTTCGAGAGAATGAAGACATGGAAACTACAAAAGCACCATCCACGCAAGATGCGCCCGACAAACCCAAAAGACCAGCTTCAAAAATATGGCAGAAGGTAAAGGTGGTGCCTGGAACATCTAAATTCGATTCGGGAAGCGATACCGACGTGGAAGCACCACCAAAAACATCAAAGAAATCTCTGAAGAATGCTCCTGAAGATGACCTGTTTTTGGATAACTCTCAAAATGACTCATTTTCATTTAAACCGAGAAAGAAAACAAAAAAATAAGTAAATGAAATTATGTAGCAAAAAAAACGTGTTATCCCTCGTAACTTATTTAATTCAATTTCGTTAAAAGACATTTACTGGGAATAATCTAAAAAAACGTGCAATTTTTCACAAAACACTGTTGTAATTTTCGCTTTTACTACATACACCGTGAAAAAAAAATATCACAATGCAACTTAATTATGTCATATTGCCTGTGTAAATATTTATTGTGAAAAAAACATTAAATAACGTTTATATATATCTCGGGGAAACCATTAGAGCATGATTACAATATATTATAGCCAATCTTGAATTTCTGTCCTAATATCGACCATGATACGGAACTTAATAATTTCGACAACTTTTGTTATTCTCTTTCATTCGATTCATTCCCTGCTGGTTCACGTGCGTAAACCGCTCACCCATTCACACAAAACCATTTAACCAATTGTAAAAAAAATAAAAAATACAGAAATAACAAAATCATTGACATGTTAAATCCCTGTAAACCGGGTTTTCATAATTCGAAGGATTCCGATATGCCCGTTTGATTAAAATATATGGATATAACCCCGTCTTCCCAATTGAGCTTCAAATACCGGTCGACGAACGACCGGCGGTAGAACAAGGCACTGAAATCTTGATAAAAGTGATCGGGACTTTGACCGCAACCACCGAGTGGTCATTCGCATTATTCCGTTTTTTAAACAAAAAATCCCTAATTCAAACAAATGCAAAATAAGTTTTAAGAATGTAAAAATAGTATAAGGAATGTAACATTGTGATGGCAACTTTCTAGAAAATAAAAATTAATTAAAAAACCGTTCGGATTTTTTAAAAGAAAGTTAGCATTAAGCCCGATTGCAACTACGTGCAAAATACGTGGTTAAAGTGGGGCAAAGCTGGAATGTTTGTTATTGCCGTTAAGCCACAGCAAACGCTAAATACGAGTAGAGATCGGCAGTTTTGCCAGCTTACCGTGGAATGTTATAATACTTGAGATCGGCTGCAGTGAAACCCTCATGCGCCATTTCAGATCAAAGGCTTACGGGTATACGATATAAGGGCAGAGTATTTAACCGGTGCTTATTTTCAAAATTAATTGGCAATTTGGAATGGCAAAGCATGTTGAGCAGGGAAAAGTAGTTTACTTTCAAGTGCTTGCTCGCGCCAAATCAACCGAAAAAGGGAAAGGAAAGGAGGATCGAGGAAAAACTCAAAAAAGTAGAATGTGTTTCAAAAACAATTTAAGACTTGGACGAAATCTACTCTTCTTATTTCCTGTCTGCATTTTTGTTCGACTTTATGTTTTTGCATTTAGGAATGTGCCGTTCCGCCGCGCCTTCGCTGAACTTCCGATTGCAAAATGGACATTGGATGTAGTCCGACGTGTCCATTGGAGGGGGCGGTGGTAGGTCCGATAGTTTCCCGCCTGCCGCCAAGTGCTTTTGGGCTACTTTTGCTTGACGGATTGTTTCGATGAAATTGTTTCGCTTCTGCCGCCAGTCTGATTTCTTTGCCTTTAAAGAATGAAATAACGACATGATTGAAACATAAATATTTCGATCAAAACTATTTTGCATAAAGCGTGGGCAGGATCGCAATGTCCTTTTCAATGGGCCGTGCTTCAGGAGATAATCACAGTTGAATGAGGGAGGTTTTAATGGGGGTTACAATTGTTTGGGGTGGCTTGATGGATCAGCAAGTGCCTCATATTGTTGTTTTACACTTTGAAATGGTAGATTTTTTGAAATTAATGTACAAGTTTGAAAAATGTCCGTTATTTTGCACATGCTGCCAGCATGAGATAAACAAGTTGTGAGTGCAAAAATTCAAATAATAATTTAATTTAAAAAAAATATACTATTTTAACATGAAAAATGATACGAACAGTACCTTGCTGATTTATAAAGCTATTTTAAACAATTTTTATTTTTATGTAATCTTTTTTTGTTAGACTGTGTGTGTTAAATTGTTACAAATTTTCCCATTGAAAGGGCTAGGGTTGTAATCCCCTTAAGATGGGTTCTTGAAAAATTAAGAGATGAGCCTTGAAATCCATGAAATATGCTTGAATTGGAATACTCACCGAAGTTTCCTTTACTGGCTGTCGGCTGCTGTTTTTCCCCGATTTCCTTACAAATTCCTCGATATCCGTGCCCTTTATTCGCATCTTGGTCGGATCAAAAACCTTCCTCTTTTTCGTGCTGGATTTTTCGCAGATGGTTTCGTGTTTCTCGATCCGATCGGGCGCAAACCGACGTCCGCAAATGCTGCATTCGACGAGGTTTGGATCCGCAGCAGACGAACGACGGATTTGACTCGTAGCCTAAAAAAAAGCAAACGTTAGTCATCCCGACAAAAACCATGGCCGGTAGAATTTATTGCAAGTCTGGGGTACCTGTTTCTTGGCTTGGCCCGGCGGTGTGTTTGGTTTCGTCGGAGGTTTATAGTTAATGGCCGGTATGATTGGTTTCTTGCCCTTTGGGCTTGCCATGGCGGGGCGGGACACGTGGTCTGTTTCATCGCTAACCGAAGACGCTTGCCTCGATGCTTGCTTGGGCAGAGGTGGAGTGTTGTTGACGGGACGCGGTGGTGGTTTACGGACTGTGTTTGCTGGTTTGCTCACCGGTGGTTTGGCCTACAGGAAACAAAAAAATGCACTAATTAGAGCCGCAATGTTTTTGACGTGAGGCCACTGTTGCAGTTTGTTCAACAGAATGCACTTGTTGTCTAATAATGCACTTTTTTGTTATTAAATGTCATTATGCTGTTTACAAGACTATAAAATATATAAAATGCAATACGGTACTTTTGCAGTAATAATACATATGTACTGGGCGGTTTCGAATTAGGTCAATACACGGTTAATAAAGGGTGAAAAAAAGCTTTGCCTAATTTCTACACCTCATAAAATCCATTAATAAAACATTAATGTTAGCGTGAAAGCTGCCATTCTAATTTCGCTCGAAAGGTGCAATGTGTTGACAGGAAACTCCTTTTCCCGCACGTCATTTCTTGGCGAGTTTGCCGCACGTAATGTCAATGTCAAACCAGATCAATAAAGGCAAAGAAATGCTTAAATAATGCACAAAATAAGCATTTCACACAAACGGGAGGGATGTCGATCCTCGGTCGTCATACCTTCCGATCGATTGTTTAAACTTACCACACGGCCTTTAAAATAAATTAGACAAATGGGGCATGTTACCGCCTCGTCAAAACTAATTCAACAACCTAAATGTGATAACGTGCCACGGTTATTAGTTTCTTTGGCAATTTCCCTCCCACCAAATCTCCAAGGCTGTTATGCTTCAGTCCCACCTCGACTAGAGCCCACTGTAATTTTGGGGAAGGAAAAAAAACTCAATATTTTCAACAAAAACATTTTTACAAGAAATTGGTCGCCGCAATGCAAATGTCACTGAAAGTATCATCAAGTGCCGGGATACCGCATCCACAAATTTCATTTTATAACTGAAAAAGCATGGTCATTTCTGATTCCTGTGGTGTTCTTGTAGTAGCCGAAAATTTTCTTCTGAAAAATCCTCTTCGGCAATATCTAAAGCCGGGTCTTCACCAAGACACACATATGTACGTATACGTGTATACACGTTTTTCACAAACATGCAAAAAAGTTTGCCCTCCGGGTTTGTTTCAGCTGCCATTTTGTAAATATATGTAAATATCAAAATTCTACAGCTATTAAAGACATTTAATAAGTATACAATTTTGATATTTACATATATTTACAAAATGGCGGCTGAAACAAACCCTGAGGGCAAACCTTTGTGCATATGTTTGTAAATACGTGTATATACGTACATGTACGTCTTGGTGGAGAGCCGGCTTCAGTCCGATACTTACGACAGCAGGTTTAGGTCTACGAGAAGTTGAACCGATGGTCAACTTCTTCAACTTGATGGTAGTTTGCAGATGAGGCATGGCAGCAGGTGCAAATGAAGCATTTATAAGTGCAAGATCTAAACTGCGGCTAAAATGTTTTCGATATCATACGTACAACCCGAGAGAGGCCATCGAGGGCCAAAGAGGATGCACCACCATATACTGCATTTTAGTTCCTATATAGTTTACCTGAGGCAGGTGAGTCGCGTGCCAAAAAACAATAACCTATATGGAAAAAAAATGGAGAAAAAAAAAAAACAGGGCGGTAATGTATCTGCTACCTTGTTCATCATTGCGTGCCCACCAAGGACATGCACTTATCCGGCCATAGCGTTTTCAGAATTGTCAATACAGTGCCATGTTTGGTCATCGCAAAAAAATAGTGTGGGATGTTTGCACTACACAGTTGCCGTGTGGACAGCTGAGTCAGTAAATATCTAAATGCCCATATGCATTGGAAAATCAGTTCGGGGCGATGAAGGCAAAATACGTCCTCGTTCATGAATAATTACTTAATGGTTTGTCTCAATCTACACCATGGTCATAAATGGAACAAAAAAGGAGTGGCAGTGAAACTGATATTACCTAAATCCCAGCAATGTGGGTTGAAAACCCTTTCCAAATACTAACTAGCCAGTACATGCTGTTATACGGTATTAGATGTTATAGGTTTGAGCCAACACCTTTGGGAAACATCAGGAAAACTGATCTAGGTCAACCATGACATAGCCTACGAGTCCAGATCTGCTTATTCTAAAAAACAAATCACTTCTCATTAGCATATGAGCAAAATTAGGGTCAGTTGGTCACATTTGTGTATATTAGAGAATTTTGTACTAATCTGCAAATCTTCAGCTGCTTGTTGAATTTTGAATAAAAATAAACCAAATTACGTCAAAATTTTAGGTTGCCTCATTATATATACAGTACGATAAGCCCAAAAACCACTGTCCCAACCTGCTATCAACAATGTATATTATGTAATAATGACTCAACACTTTTTTCTATTTCCAAAATCAAACAACTATAACATTCGTTCCCATCATGCCCTTGGCCTGCTTTCTTTTCATTATTCAATAAAAAATGAATTCTGCAATATTTAAAAGAATGTCTTTCTATTTAAAAACTGCTTGTTCGGTGCCCATCAATCATACAAAATAACATTAGATAATACCAGTTACTAATCGTTGGTTGGTTACGTTTGACAGCACCGTATCTTGAAATTATGTTTCTTATTTTATCATTTGCTGAGAAGTGTAAATTTAAAAACACTTTTCCTGGTATCAATAATATGGTGGTACAATGTAAATAGCAGACAATGGTGGCCACAAAAAAAAGGAGGAAACTTTTTCATAAATTCGTAACTTATTTGTTTCTTGATCAAAGTAAATTCAATTTCACACAAATATAGGCAACAAACGTACGAACACAACAGCCATTTCAATTTGTACTCAAAGTGTCCTCCATCCAGTGAAACTCTTGGCATCACGAATCTTTGTTCGGCATGTGTTGCAGCGGATGGAGGACACTTTGAGTACAAATTAAAACAACTGTTTTGTTCGTTACCTATATTTGTGCAAAATTATATAAGATATAAGACCCAAAACCTGGGTCCACTGTAATTCAGGGGGTAATGCAACATATTTTGTCATTGCAAATCCAAATCAATGTCAAAACTAATGTCTTAATTGCTTCCTGAATAGGAAGTGTCGAGGCCTTTGTTCATCAGGAGGACTAATTAGCCTTGACATGTTAATTACACACTGAAAATCAATAGGCTTAATTGACAAAATGATGGAAGCCTTAATTAGTGGTTGTTAATAGTAAGTTGGAAATCAATATCCATCGGCTGGTTCACCGTTCCGCCGAAGAAGCTAACACTTCTGGAAAGAACTCCAGACATTTGCAATACGGCAACAACAAGTTACGAGTCTCACGTACTACAGTTATGTGAAAGGAATAATCAATATGTTAATTTTACCTGTGGCCTGCGTGTGCCGGTTGCGAAGGAGTCGTTGAATTCGTTTTCCTTGCTGCTGGTGGCCGCGAGAATCTGCGAGTTGGACCTTCTCATTCCTCCAACGTTCCCATTGGCGGCATTCTTATTTGAATTTCGGTCCAGCGATGGGGCACGGTGCGTGGGCCTTGCATTCGGGACCGTAAGCTTGCGCTGCACCGGCGGCTTGGCCCTTTGCTGCGTGCCGTACTTGCCGTTGGGACTGTTGCCCTGGTTGCTCCCGAAACTGTTTCCCGAATCGTACCCGCTGCTGTTCCCGGAATTGTCCCTGTCCAGGGGAGACAGCGGGTACGACTTGTCCCATCCCACCGGACTGCCGTGCTTGGGCTTGGGAGCGTTCCGGGCATACGTGCTGGCATTAAAGCTGCCGTTGAAGCTCTGCTGCAGGCTGCTGTGTCCTGAGTTGTTGAGCAAGTTGTTTCCGGGGGAGCTGCCGGTCGTCTGCATGGCTCGTCTCTGTGCGAAGAACTGCCTGACGGTGCCTCCGTTGGCCCGGCCGGCCCCGTTGTTGTTGTCCGGGTAAAGCTGGAGCATCTTCTTCTCCTTTTCTTGCAGGAGCTTGTTTTGAAAGTTGGCCTGCATCAATTGCAAACGGGAAATTGGCATTGCGGGTCTGGAATTGGGTGCTGTGTTGTTTGCCAGCGACAGGGGCGGTTCCATTGTGAAATTTTCAGAACGGCAGAAAGAGCAAGCAAGTGCAGCACACGTTGGTCACACAAACTTAAACATTCAAACGGCGAGTGTCCAGTGCAAATTTACACACTAAAACGTGCCCAGAAAAAAAAATAATAAATAAATAAATAATAACATTTCAAAAGCGAGAATCAAACCCTTTTTCAAGCATGCTCGATAACAAAGTCATCTGTGATGTGAAGTCAACTAAAAATGTTTCCCAATCAACTACTAATTAAAGAAAGATTTGTTAATAACTACACAAGTTTATACAGAACTATAATCAACTGTTTAATGGGATGAGTCGTAGCAATTACTCATCGGCTTTAGTCATAATGAAGATTTTATGAAAGTGACATTGTGCACATACTTGTTATAAGATTGCAAAAATAAAAGACAAGGATTTAACTTATTAGCGTCAAGTAACCATTCTAACTAGTTTAGCTTAATTAAAAACCATGAAATGAGCTCCATATATGAGAGATGAAATTCCCAAAGAAAACCTCCAAAAAAACAAGTAATTTAAAATTCGGTGGAAATAAAGCTTTGAAAATCTAGTTTTAAGTGATTGTTAATGCCAGCGTTAACCACCTTAATAACATTTGAGGTTAGCAAGCAAAAAAAATCGGATCCACATACTTGCACTTTATAGCCAAAATATCAATAACAACATTAAAAGTGCAAACATCTGATCTAATTATTTCTAGTTTGAGACAATTTTCTAAAGCAGTATTTTGCGCAAAAGACCTAAGATTTTCTAGGACTAAACAAGAGGTCATTGAAATATATTACTGCTTTTTTAAAATATGAAAGTGTGGGAGTTGCGAATTCAATTGCCTTGTCAAACAGGAAACTTTTAAAAAAAAAAACTGGCTCTAGAAACTCATGGGCTGCAAAAGTGGTGACGATTTAATTAAGATGGTGCAAGTGATATGTTCATTAACGCGCTACAGGTTGATAAGCATGAGAGGTGATGACCGTTAACTGTTCGGAAGCCATTTTTTATGCCAAAATCCGGAAATTGATGACCTCCATCAGAGATCATGGCGGTCAAGAAACAGTCAAATATGGCTAGCTTTCCTCATTAAAATTTTGAGCAAAATTGAGATTAAATCTGAAAATCAAAGCTAACACGACTGAAAATAAGACACGAGAATCTTGTTAAAACCTTCCAGATCTACACACGCCCTTATAAAACTAGAGAATTTATGAAATACTTTGAAATCAGATATACGAGTGGCTAACTATTAGAATACCGTAGCAAGGCTCGCTAGCACATCAACTATAATGATTATTCTGTGAACAAATGAAAAATCTAGGTAACCCTGACAAAATGAAAAACATTTATAAATTCAGTTACACACTACACAAATTTTTAAGTCTGCATCCCTGAAAGTATTTACTTTTTCAGTTTTCAAGCTCCCTGAAAAACACTTATTACGGATTATTTCAAATAAGTATCGAATAATCTACAAACGCCAGCTTTCAAACTATTCAATGCATCAAAGCAATACAAAAGTACTTACTAATTCAAAATACGCTTTAGCAAAAAGCATTTCGCATTGGTTCGTAGCTTCGGTAAAATACCCAAACGACCGAATTGGAAAAATGTGAAGTCGGACGGGCTCTACCCGTGTATTTAGGTTGCATTTCTACGGGTCATTGGGTTAATCGTGACCTTCGGTTATGAAATTCCATCGTTTGTGTGCCACTAACTTAGTTTTCCATCTTTCGATACTGGGCAATGTTCAGAGAAATGCGGCTCGGTAGTTTGGAGAGGAAATCGTTAAATTGGTTAACTGTCGTCATTCCATACTTTTCCAATAGTCGATGAGAACAACTCACCTGCAATAATTCCATGTGATGGGCCCTCCTCCTGGGCAAACCCACAAATTATAACATTAACCATTCCGAGTCATTATGACATCAAGCTTATGGCACCAACATTACGTGATCATAGTCGTATAAATGTGACGAACCAATGCTCAAGCTCTACGGATATCTCAGAATATGTCTATAAACGCGGCATTTAATGCAAAATCAATTTCAGAAGCAAACAACTTTGAGTGATGTGCGTATCCAACTCTTATTTGCATACTTTGTATTAAAAAAAATTTTTATTTTCAAATACGAATGAGCCGAACTTATAAGAAACATGTCTCACCATCATTTTAAACTACGAGGGATGTCCCAAAAACGGAAATATACATTTTAAAGGGGGGACCTTTCTCCATTTTTCACAATAGTCCCTGAGCCAATTGATATTTTATAAAATATACACATTTTCATCCTTGGAAAACAAGGATTTTCTTTACCTCACTTATAGAACTAAATGCACGATAACATAATAAATTAACAGAATTTTGTTTGTTATTTTAACTGCTAGATACAAAAATTGAAGCACTTCCTGCTTGTAGTGCTTGCCGTAGTCACTTTCAATTTGTGCATGAAGTCACTACAATTATGGGAGTTGCTAAGAAAATCTCAGTTTCCAAAATCATTTCACACCTGTTAATTTTGCCAACCGGTAATTATTAATAAACAATGGATTTGGGGTTTCACAGGTAATACAAACAAAGGATATTATTTCGAAGTTCTCTATTAAGTCCAGTCATAAACTTTCTTAACCATGTACCAACTAGAAATTATAATTATCTAACAACAGTCTACATTGAGAATTTTTACATTTTTCTTACAATGCCAATAATGTTATCGGACTATTTTACCTTAAATCATGTGCAACTATACTAGCTAATTAAAAGAATATAATAGCGTATAGAAGAATTTCAAATTGCAGCAATTTAAAAATAGCGTGAAGTTATGCTTACTTGCCAGTACGCTTGTAAGTTGACCTGCAAAGTCTTCCACTTCAGACTAGACTATGGTTTACCACAAAACTTTAAATATTCCTTTGAAAGATAGGTTCGTGTGCCTTTTTGGGTCCTCACTACTGTAGTTTTGCCTTGATCATGATGTGAGTAACATACCAAACTTAAACCAACAAAGTTTGCAATAATGAAATTCAAAAAGAATTGATAAATTGTAATTAACAAATTCCCAGCATAAAACTATAAAACACACCAATTATTTCAAAGCTTTTACATCAATTTACAGTGTATGTACTATCAGGCAGTAGAACCTGCCTAAATGCATCCTATGTAAATAAATGACCTCTCTACACGCATAAAATGTTCCCAGTCTATTGTTTTTCCTAGTGATTGGAAACTGAATTAATTGCAGAATTATTTGTGATGGCTGCACTGTTTGATTCAGCATACACTAGTCATGTGTGAATGAATAACCTCTCTAAAAGCATAAATTGTTCTGGTCCAGACTTGGGACCCGTGTATATTTTTTACCTGTCCCAATTAAGCGTATGGATTTAGACGAGTTGTACTGTAAGTTTTCCAATCACGGTTGCAGCTGATTTTTAGAGAAACTACACCGGCATTCATCTAGAAAGAACTGCGGAAAACCACGAAAACCGCAGTCGGGGTAGCCGAACCGTCAGGAATCGAACCTGCATGGGTCTCCCGATTTCCAAACTGGTAGCGTTACCGCTAAACCACCTGGCTCGGTGATTTTCCCTGGCCATCCTGACAACTTTCATCAAAAAAATATGACAATACGTCAAACAAGTTTTTGTATTCGTACATTAATTGCTCAAATAAATTGTTGCCGAACGCAATTAGCTTTGTGTAGCAAATGGATTTACAGCTACTACTTTTTGCCCAAACAATTAATCCCAGGTGTGGGGAACCCTTTTTTACCTTGCATAAATTACCAGATGTCAATGGCTTTCGATAGATTACGATCACTAGAACAGGTCCAGTTAAATTCTTGCATTTAAAGCTGGTTTTCATCATCCCCTAAAAAATAGCTATTGATACATACATACATACATATATATATATATATCTGACCTCATATACGCGTGCATATAGGGCATTTGCTTTCAAAGGCACATCAAATTGCCGCCTTGGCATATAAAAACACATCCCATTGTATAGTTGACCCTATTTACATATTAGGAAAAATTATGTACAACTCAAAATATAATTTCGCAAAACGATTAAAAACTGGTATAAGCACGAAACCAGCAGGTAGAGTCATGATATATAATTCAAAAGGTAACAACGCTATATACTGTCAAACCCAGAATCTGAAAGACTCCAACAAGATTCTCTAAAATCCTCGATTACGTAACCCATCATTTACTAGATATTTTAAGCTTACCTTCACAGACTTTTGTGGACAAACTTGTAGAATGAATTCAACAAGGCTTCGGAAAAAGGTAAAACCACTAAGCGGAACGACCGGTGTCTGATAGGCTGCTATGAGGCTAAAACCAAATCGTAGAATTCCCTTTTATGGAAGCAAGGTTATTAGTCATCTTTTTGAATCGGGTCTGTTAAACCGGATGACAATTTCAATTAACACCTCCGCAAAATAGTACTTTTTTTTCACAATGTAGACCTAGTTTTTACGCTTTAATGGGGGGTTTAAAGCCCCATTATACGAGAACATGCAGCTAGACATAGTGTTTAGAACGCGCTTGTCAAATAAATAAGCTAACATTGTACTGACCCGACTGCCTGTACCTTCTTCTTCTATTTTCGGTTTAGTGCCAATTTACGTAACAGGATCTTTGTGTATTCCGACAATTAGATGGCATCACTGCATTTCCTGCCCACTTCCAAAGAAAACTTGAAAAGCAATTCCTAAATCGAAACAACAAAAGCCACCTTAACAACGAGTAAACAAATGGCAGAGGGCGCTGCTTGTAGTTTTTAGTCATCGCGAGGGTAATTCGAAAAGTTAACATCCTAGAATTTGTATAAATCTATCCGAGTATAAGATGAGAAAACAACTTTAAAATATGAATGTTCAGTTTCTATCCAAGGAAATACAGAGCAGGATTCGTTCTGGCATCACCATAAATACGTTAGTGGATTGTGTAGAAGCTTTGGTACAAAATGCTATCGATTCCGATGCAAATTGCATTGCAGTGCGTGTTGATTTGCCGTTTTATAAGATCCAAGTGATCGACAACGGTTTAGGGATTGCTAAACTTGATTTTGAACTCGTTGGTGAACGGTAAGAATTACAGAAAACACAAAAATTTGGAATTTCCGACTAGGGAACATATACTGTGTCATATCGAGTTGAATCAGAAATTCATTCAAGGACAGGGTTAACCTTTCAATGTTTTCTTAAACGTGCACTAGGAGGCGTTTATGCATGGCTACAGAAATTCAAAATTGAGCGGAAAGGTATAAATGTCACATTTTTACAAAAATATAAAGTTAATTGTAAATAATTAGAACATACAATTCATCAACTATTTGTATAAATATTTTACATTTATTTCTATGAATTCACTGCATTCTCACATGGATAAGTTGTGATCGATGAGGGGGAAGGGGCCCATTGCCAAGTTTTTCTAAGCCCTTTCACAGAAAGGGCAAGAATTCAGGTAAAGAAACTCCAGATCCGTTATTAAAGTCAATTCTTTCGATCATTTACATAGGTATGCAACCAGCAAATGCCATTGTCTCGGGGATCTCGGAAACTCAAAATATTATGGCTACAGAGGAGAGGCCCTTGCGAGCCTGTGTGAAATATCCCAAGAGGTGACAATCGTGTCTCGAACGGAGTTGGAGGACAAGACCTTTGCGAAGACGTTCCGTGGTGCCCGAAGGCGGATCGACGGTGCCATGAGACGCCCCAGCTGCGGCACCACCGTCACGATCTCCGGATTCCTGTACAACCTTCCAGTTCGGCAGGCTGCCATCGGCGGGGCAATGGAATTGGAGCGGGTCCGGCGGAGTTTGGAAAGCTTGGCGATCAGCAATCCGGCAGTATCGCTCTCTCTGAGGGACGATTCAAGCGATGCGTGGTGTTTTCGGGTGCCGAAGACAGATTCGGTGGTCACTACATTTTCCCACATTTTTGGGAGTACATGGGCGAGTATTCTGAAACCGGTTTTTGGCAGCTCGCCGCCATTTCTCATCAGCGGGTTCTTTTCTCTTAAAGGCCACCGTAATAAAAACCTCCAGTTTCTGTATGTTCACAGGCGGCGGATCTTAAACCACCGCCTGGGTGAGGTCATCAACCAGCTCTACGGATCTCTTGCGGGTTGCAACGCCTGCGGCACATTCTCTTCTCCTCCTCAGCGAGGTTCCGAAGCGAGCGAAAAATATCCAGTGTTTGTGTTGAAGATCGAATGTCCCGTAGAGTTTTACGACGTGGGTTTTCACCCTTCGAAGACCGTGGTCGAGTTCAAGAAGGTTGACGTCCTGGTCGACCTCCTAAAATCAACGTTGACCGCCTTTTTAAGCAAAACAATGGAAACTACGGTACTGTCAACGCCTCAACAGGATGACAGTCAAAATTCCAAAGATTTGCTCGATGTGGGGACAGGAGACACTACGAAAATAACGGCCCAGAATTACAGGCATTCGCTTCACTCGCTGGTGGCCAAAAGGCCCCACCAACCGGAAGCGGGTGTTGAAGCGGAAGTTTCTTGCAAACGAATCAACGAAACAGCAATGTGCGTGGATTTAAAGAAGGCCTCAATAACGCCTTCTCGAACTCCCGAAGCAAACTTGAAATCCACAAGTCCCTCGTTGGAAGAGTCTGACAGGCTGCATATCGAACATTTACCCGCAGAGGGATTTGGACCTTTCAGTAATCTTTCTCCAGGTTTGCAGCAGCCAATTCATTTGTCGCCCGCCTTGGATCACAAAAGAGCGGCTTTGGGCAGGTTCATCGATGTGAAGAAGCGACAAGAGCGTATCGACAAGGCTATTGCAGATCTCAAGAGGTTTTCCCACAAAATCCAGCACCCAGAAAGAAGTCCACATGTGCATTTCTTAGATATGGTGGTAAATCATGAAATCCATTCGCGGCAGGATGAAAGCCAAAGCCAAATATCCATAGACTTGAGAAATGTACCTGTCAAAAATCAATTAGCAGAGCACGAGTGCAGTAGCCGACAATATCCAAAATCTAGTAGAATTGGCACGAGGAATACAGCATTAACCGCAGTGAACCATTTTCCAAAACCAAAAACTGACGTGCTCTTAGCTGAGCCAGCAATCAAAGCATCGACAAATACTTTCGGAACAAACGTATGTCATATTAATACGAGCAATACAGATCAATGGATCAAAATCCGAGAAAGGGACAGCATCTTTTTTAACCATGGAATAACGCCAGACGTCATCTTACGACAGCAGCCATCTTCGACGTGTGCTTCGGGAAACAGCTACGTACCAGAAAGCAACAAGCAAACGGTAGATCAACTAACTTTGGAAAATTCTCGAAGAAGCGATTCCCTTGTTTTGTCGACAACGGACCTAACTGTGCCAGAGTCCCCTGAAAATCAAGAAATTGAAAAATCGACGGGTTGTTCAGAAAATGCGTTTTCAGTCCATGTTTCACCTCCAAAAATACATTGTTTGGGCAGCAGTGATGCACAACCTTCGGAATCCACGATTTCAGATTTGGAAGTTCCGCTTTTGAATGAGGGCCGGGAAGATTCATCGGGGCAAAAGAGGCAGTGGTTCTTGGGCACAGAACCTAGTGGCAATCGGGAGATTTTCATCAATGGCGAGACCGGGCATTCGTATTATGGTAGACCGCCGGCAGACTTGACTACGTCGTTAACTGCCACACTGGTTGCGGGTCATCCGCTGCCCTTGGGTAAGTTTCGTGTATGTTCCTTACAGCTCTAGCCGGTTACCTTTTCTCAAGTCTTTGTGGGTTTTCCAGACACTGACATCGGCGATAACCGACTTGCTACGAGCGTTTTGCCTGTCCGTCCATGGAGATCCAGAATGCCAGAATCCGGCGTCACAACCAGCGCCGGAGAAGAGGAGCAAAGTGTGAAAAAAATGTTGCAAATGTGGGAAAATCCAGTGTTTAAAGTCGATCCCATGCTGGTATGAGCAATGTCAACTAAGTGGAATCTCAAAATTCCACCAAATGATTAACTTTTTCTGTAAAACGCCCTTTGCAGAAGCAGTCGATGTTTGGCGAACTTGCAGACACCAGCAAGTCTTACGTTTTCAATAAGGACATCTTTGACAGCATTACGGTAAATTAAAATATAGAAAGTTTTGCCAACAAACTTTTGAAATCTTCGAACACGCGAATGTTCCTTTTCCGTTAACAGGTGATCGCTCAGGTGGACCGCAAGTTCATCGTTTGTTCCGTGCACCGAGACAACCGCTTATTGGTGGCCTTCGATCAGCATGCAGTACACGAACGGATACGTTTGGAAGAACTAATCAGAGGTAATCCAACATTTCAGAACACCCTTTAAATGTAGCTATCGAGCAAAATATTTCATGTCTCCATTTCACAGAGGCCGAGAATCACGAAAGTTCCGAACGTCTCAAAACCACCAAACTGGATCCACCGTTGACTCTTCACCTGCTCAGTCGCGTGGCTCGAGTTTGCCTGAGTCATCAGTTGGAACTGATCTCCAAAGGAATCGAGATATCCGCTTGCAACGACACTGACGGCGATCACACTCCGGTTTGCATTAGCCAAGTTCCGATCTGTTTACTCGAAACTGACAAAACAGGAGTAGAGCAACCAACGCTCGAAGCTTCTATGATCGAGGCACGCCAATTTCACTTTTTTTTAAACTCTGCGAAGAAATTTTGGAAATCGAATAACTCGGATAGTCTCTGTCTTTTCAGAATTTGCTGTGCGAATTGGTCGAGGCAAGTGCAGTTCCTATCGATTGCTTCACATCTTCTGCCAGTTCTTAAACATTTTTTCTCTCCAGACATTAGAAGAAACCGGAACGTTTGGAACAGATGTGCCAAAGGTAATTCTCGATGCGTTGAAATCGCAAGCATGTCATGGTAAGAAAAATTAAAACCTTCTTCTTTTTGCAAATGAGAGAAAAATCATTGTTCAACTTGCGAATTTAAAATAAGACGTGTTTAACCTGTAGGTGCCATCAAGTTTGGAGATCCGCTGTCGGTAGCCACTTGTCAGAACATGATTAGAACGCTTGGGCAATGCAAGCTGCCGTTTTTTTGCGCTCATGGTCGTCCTTCTATCGTTCCACTGTTCGACTATAATTTGATGGGAAATAAAGATGTTGAAGTATGGCCAAATTTAATTTGCGGATACTTATACATATTCTGCGTGTTAACTTTCTATGCTTATTCAAACAGGTTTCAAAGCCAAATTTGCGGAAGTTGGTCAGAAAATGATGCGTATATCTCTTTTACCTCGATCTGCCAATGCCAAGAGACTTGAAAAATCTGTAAAATAATTTAAAAAATAAACAAACTTCAAAATACCGTCTGGTTCAGTACTTAATAAATCTGCTCCAAGTCACGATGCTTCCAATGCGGAAAACCTCGAAAACCACAGTCAGGGTAGCCGACCCGTCGGGAATCAAACCTGGGTCCAACTCGAGTAACAGGAAAAGAAATCCTAGCTCATATAGCATTGAAACCTCGACACATACACGACTATATCTGCAAGTAAACCATTCTGAAATTTAACTTTAATTGTCGGGGTTAGCGCGAACGCAGACCCCACTACAATAAATTACGCATCCGAGTTATCCACATTTGGGATAATCGCAAGGGTCAACACACACGGAGTGCAATGTGTGGTCTCGCCCTGGGAGAACGTCCTCAGTGATCAACGTTAGCTCCTATGCCAGGTAAGTATGCTTAAGCGTCGCATGTTGGGGAAAGTTGTGGAAACGAATGAAGCACCACTGTATGGGAGTGCAACGTACAGAAATTACATTTTAAACACAATTATAAGACAAACGTGATAATTTGTAGCCCCATGCTCTCCAGGTGTATATTCTAGCAATATATCAAATAAGGAAATTATTAAATAATGCATAATTGTCGGTTATTTACGATTAAAGTGACCTTACTGTACAACTGGGGCATTTGGAGAGTTGACCACATGTGGTGACATCTGTCGTCCAAAAGACTCGTTGCTTAATTGGTTGGAAATTGGGACCATCAATCCCTCCAAATTTGAAACAACTGTAGCAGAAAAAAAGGAATTTTGAATATAATACTTCGCATCTTACTTTTTATATATAAAAATCACATTTACCTAAAACGTACCTACATTTGCAACAACACAAATTAACATGTTCCATACTTATTAGGATCACAAGTATTAAAAACGGAAATAAGCTACGGTACATTTTGACACTTGACAAAATTTACCCATGAAAAGTTGCATAACACATTTTTTTTAGGAATAATCACTGCTATATCAACAAGATAAAATATCGTAGGTACGCTTAACGTGAGAGAAACTAGAGATGCTCTCTGTAGCACGTGCAAAAATGCGCAAGTGCTACTATTCGAGAGCTGTCACCGATAGGAGCTATCAAACTACGAATTTTGAGAGCAGCTATCGAGATGCTTATTTTAAGGGTTTTTTAATGTTTAAAACTAAGCTTGGGAAATTTTGTGGAATATGAAATGCACGACGAGTAACTTGCGAGAGTTAATCTCACGTGGAAACGCACCATTATATCTAGGGGACGAGACTTACCTGCATCTTAATTACTAAACTAACTTTGTATTTGCAATCCACAACCTCGACCATTTACTTGAGCTAAGCCACAAAAGTAAACAAAATCAGTTATGTTGCATAAATATTAAAAAGTTCTGTAACTAAAATGGGAAAAAACAATGCAAACACATACTTTGATAACACCACGTTCTTCAACAATCACGTGTTCCGAGGTTCATGCAGTTCTCGAATAGTCAACTTGTTACTTTGAAATTCACATCATTTCATTGGTTCCACTATTAGACAAAATATTATTAAACCAGTACAATTCAAAGTTAACTTCACTAACCAAGTGTTTAGTTTCTAAGTATTACCCAAACAGATAAACTGAAAATCGTGAAAGCTGTTCATAAGAAGAAACATCAGTATCATTCCACGGCATCTTAAAATAAGAATAAAATCTGATTTCTATTGATGCCTAGAAACTTAAAAAAGTAAAATCAATGATAATGAATTATAAAAACACATTTATTAAAAACAAAATATTTTACTTCAGTTCATCAAAATCTTGTTTTCACTAATGAAAACTAATACACAGAATACGCTAGAACTTGAAATCTTTGTATTTCTTCACGGCACGGCCCGTGTGCTTCTCTCCAGCAGCACGCTTTCGTTTGTCCTGAAAATGTTTGAATAACAAAATTAGTCGGTTACTCGCGTACGAATGTCAAACGTGTGAATTTATGGCGGTTTACTCACTTTTTGTTTAGCGCTGTGCTCGGCAACCATATCGGAAAGGTCCTCCTTTTCCAGCTGGTTTTGCTGCTCTCTTAAAGTTTGCTCGTATCGAGCAGTCATGGCGGCGGCATCGAGATCGAGTTCGCTGGGATCCAGAGCAACATCGACGCCACCTTCGACCGTGTTAATGCCTCCGATGCGAGGACGACCAGGCACAGCCTAGAAAACGAGTAAGGTTGAAATGAGAAAACAAATAAAATGTATACACCACGCGCAACTAATATACACCATGAGCAAAAAAAAAAAAAAAAAAACTATGCCAAAAATTTTAAAAATGCACTTCTCGACCAGCCCTTTTCAGGAAGTTCTTTCAAAAATTTTCTTATTTTCGCGTAAAAAACTTAATGGCAATGCAATTTTTGCGAAAAAACCATTCTTGCGATTTTGCTATGATTGAGCAGACTGATTTCTCGGCTGAACACCTGCAGGGAAATCAGTGAAATAAAAATTCTGACTGGCATGTGTTTCCACGCCATGAGGGAAATTTGAAAGATTAGTAACAAAAGTACACAACTGGAAAATTTCATTAAAATTATTGTATTTTTAATTAAGTTACAATTAATTATATTTTGGCATCGTTTTTTTTTTTTTTGGCTCACGGTGTAGATATTTCAGAATTAAAAGTATGGGCACTTACCGCAGCTATGTCGTAGATGTGGGTAGAGCCCATCATCGCACTGCCTATCCTATCGGTTTTTTTCTCTGGGAGAATAGTGTAAAGCGCCGGAGTCTCCCCGCTATAATGAAAAATCGAAACCATTCGTTAATTCCCGGCAAAAAGTCTTGCCGTGCAAGCGGGTGATCAACTTGCCCTCCCACGCAGTTAAATACATGCAGGCAAACTGGTTTCCAAATCAAGAAGGGCACATATAGATGCATAAAAACTAAACAAGCCCTATTATAATTAAGGATTCTTAAAAGTAAATACAAACAAAGTATTACCCTTCCATCTCGCTTTCGATCTTCCTCTTCCTGAGCTCAATCGTGTCAGGAGTCTCCATTCCCATTGGAATGGAGGAGATTCCGCTTGGAGTGACCAACCCGCCTTCAGCAGGAGTTACAAATCCGCTTTTATCCATGTCTTCCAAGTCCATCTCGTCTTCCTC
>JAQGBW010000328.1:0-46876 GCA_034698625.1 Julus scanicus | reverse complement strand
GTGGTTGAATAAGAAACTTTATGGCACTTGCATGTAAGCTAGCGTATGCGTGCTTGCATGCCATGGTTCTTAACAACAAATTAGAAAAGCGAGTGAAATGAAAGTTCCTGGCAATTGCTGGCTAAACTGCGAAAGTGTATCATTGTGAGCATCTAAAATGCCTTTTTGATATCTACTTTTCAGGTTTTTGGTTTCCAATATTGCATCAGTTCCTAACATTTTTTTACATTGTATTTCAGTAAAACATAACCCTCGAAGGTAATTTGTGCTTTACCATTAATGATACACAAAAACATTTCGTAGAAAATGTTTGAAAATTCTGGGAAAATTAGCGAGTTTGTCAAGTACGGAATAAGTTGATCGTTATCATTCTTTTTAAGATTTTTTTCTTTATTTTTTCCCAGGAGGATGATAATGATGCTTCGTTTCAATCATACTCTCAAAAAAAGCCACCTAGCTATTCTCCGCCACAGGGCCCACCTCCACCATACTCGGCATCGGCGTCTTCGAATACGTTACAGCACAGCATGAAACACAACCCGAACACTAAAATCTCCATTTACCCTTGATGGGCGATACGGTAACTGCGTGCAGGCAATTAATTTTTCGCGTTGTCGTAATCGATCGCCCATTATTTTCGCCATCAGGATGGTTGCACTACCAAAAGCCAAATGTTGTAAAACTTCCAGCGATTTTGTACGTGTACATGGCAGAAAACTTTTTTAAGTTGCTGTACTTTGAATGTATCGTGAAGGCGAGCGTGTTTCCTCAGTTGTACAGAAATCCAGAGAGCTATCAAGATCTGTATTGGCCAATTTCAACCAAATTGGCTGGTTTTTGTTGTTGCTTATTTCACTTTTTCATTTTTTATGAATACACATAGCTTCCGAACTGCTCGAATAAGGTGTCGTTGTGGGATGTGCCAGAGTCGATATGCTTCCAGTTTGTTTTATTCATTTACTGCCAAGCGTGCATTTTTTTTTTTTCTCTTCAAGAATAGCGTCCGTCCAGCATATCCAATAATCAGTTACTTTTATTTTTAATTTGAGTTTTGGTTTCCATTTTTTAGTCTAAAGAAGGCACGAGGATAGGGGAGTAGCAGATTTGAATTTACTAATGACTTTGCAATTTTAGTCCTTGCTCTAAATTTCAGTTTTTATGCACACTCCAGAAAAAAAACCCGCATAGAAATCGATATTTTTGTCCTGAACAGAAGCCGCTGTCATTGCTGCAAATAATTGTCGTGAAATGCTGATGATGCCACGGTGAAATCACGAGTACATCCACTATTAATCTTTGTGCAATTTTCTTAATTCTGCTAGGTCATTTGTCCCGTGCAACAACTGTAGCAATTTGGCACTTTAATGGGAAATTCTTATTAATCATTTTTGCATAATTTAAAATTCGAAATACAGATCGGTTCGTTGTGCCTGCCTTAGGTCTTCTCGAACATTATGTACGTGCTAGAAATATTCAAAATGTATTTTATCCTGATCATTAATTCCGCATGTGCATTCGACCAGATGCATGGGTAATTTGTCCTACTGTTATCATACTATTTTTTTTTACTTTTTTCTGTGCTAAACACATTTGGCTATATCACGAAAATAGAGTAATATCCAGAAAATATATATATTATACCACAATCTATCTCTAATCTTTCGATAAACAGCAAACAATTAAATACCCTACTCTTAAATTGCCCAACGCCAACGATTTAATGTTATTGGTTGTATATTAGATCGTCGCTGATATATTTTATTCTGTATTATCACTGGTAAAAAAAAGTATTAATTTTACAAGTGCCACAAAAATTGATTTTAGCTTAAAGTGCACAAGCATTGTAATTAGAGGCAGTAAATACTGATTGCATACATCCCAAAGAAAAAATTAGCAAACTTATGCAAACATTGGAAGCATTAGCCTTAAATAATTTCTATTTTCTCCATGAAAAGATTTGTGTAAATTTATTTTAACGCCATTCACTTAGTCCATCGACAAAGAAATGAGCGAGGTAAAAAGCTTGTAAATGCAGAATTTACTCTCCCTCGTTACTTCTTCGGTGACTAGAAATTCTGTAAAATTTGTATTTTATTCGAATGTGTGACTATTTTTCAAGTTTTTAGTTACGAGATGGGCTTACAGACGCAATCTCTACGTGTACAATGTAATTATTCGTAGTTCTATATATATTTTTGTCCATATTTTCCAAACGTGGTTTACAGTAATATAAATTTAACAAGTTGTACTCGGAACTACAATTGACGCTCATTGTTGAAAATAAATTGCATATCTTGGTAGAAAGTTTAAGAAAACAGTTTTGGAAGTTAATCTACTTTATTTACAGAAAGATAAAAGAACAAGTAAACGATCGAAGGCACTTTGGCCCGATGGTGGCCCTTGTGAAGACTGCAGCGAAAGTTTATCTTAAGTAGGTAATACATCCCACAAGCTCGATAACGTGAATCCGTCTTTTAATTTTTCTATTGCCAAACCTAGTTCTGCCGAAAATACTGGATCGCCATCCTTTTCGCCACCACCATCTGCGTAATAAGCCTGCAATAAATGAGTTCATGATTAATTGCGGAATTATCAACTCTGATAACATGATGAGACATGGTAGTCGAATTTACTGCTAAAACGTCTGATTTTGTGTAGGAAGCATCAACTTCGTTGTCTTCTCGATATTCAACCTGTGGCATCCTTGGAGTGGGCTAAACAAGTGCAAATATTTATGAGATTCTTAGGTGACTGGAGACTAACCACATTAAAATTCCCTCTTTAAATTTACCTTCTGTTCCATCGAATAAAATACCCCGAACATCGGAGAATTTCCATATACCGTAAATAAACTGGAAACTTCCTTAAAGGTTGAATGGAGTTTCTCTTCGGGATCGATACGAAAGCCAAGGAGGTAACCGCCACTCTTAAGAATATTGAGGATCAAAGTTAAAAAAGTATTATCTTAAAATTTACGTTTTCTTTAATAGCACAACTCACGGTTTCTGTCGTCTCGATGACTAGTACCGTTCCAAATTTCGAATCACGAATCTTCACGGTAATCTACGAGATGGACAAGATATGCTTACTAGAATGTAATTTTATTTAAATTAATTTGCGTCATAAACAAGTTACCATTTGCAAATACGGTAAGCTAATGTTGAAAAGCTCATTCATGTTGGCAAACCAAACTAGACGGACGTTTGTTACGATAAAGGTACCAAGATTTCCCTGTTAAAAATTTCACGAATTTGAAAATTAATAACGTACACATTATATGTAAGGCAATTTTATAAACAAATAGTAATCAAATTACTTAGTCTTAAACCAACCTGATCGCTTGATAAATTCCACACCCCATTCACAGAACTCATTATCTGTTCTTGTGGCAATGTTCGCAGCTGGCTATTCTGGATAATTGCACCTCTTAATTTAACCTCTCTATATAATTGGGACGATGAGTAAGCTCTGACATAAGAGAGTAGAATGTTAGGATATTAAATATGGTGTATTGCGATAACATTGCATTTTGTGTATAATAAAAAAATATACTCACTTGTACACTCCCATTACTGAAGAAAATAGCCTGGTGTTGCTATGTGCCTTTTATTAATAATATTTTGCGGTACAGTAATTATTTAAGATTTATTTCTCAAATTAATCGTGATTTTTAGAATAGGAAAAAATACTTACCAAATTTGTGAAAATAAACTCAAACCTTGTCCCGTTAGACTTGGTAAGAACATACAATGCTTCAGCCATGCCACGCAATTTCTAAAATAATTTTAACATAATTATTGGATTGAAAGTAATCGTCAAATTCATCAATGTTAGCGAGGCATTTATTATTTACCGAATTTACAGTTTTTGTTGATATGGTAATGATGCAGTAATACCCAATTGCTGAAATTTAAATTTCCAAATAACTAAATGCATTAATTGAAGGCACTTAAAAGAAATATCAATCTGATTGAGTTATTTCAGACAATTTCTTTTTACCGAAGGCGATAAAATGTATTTAGTAATTTATTTTTAGTACATCTTGAACCCTATTTCAAAGCTTACATAAGTTGACACGTGATGTGTTGTGGGAGTTCCATAGAAGTCGGAGGTTTGTTACTACTAAGCGACCTGGAATTATAGAAAATTAAACGTGCATGGATGTTGAATGCTGAGGTAAACAATTGTATTTTCTAATTTAGAAACATTTAAGAGCATAAAACATATTATAATGGACTTAT
Source organism: Julus scanicus (assembly GCA_034698625.1). Classification (NCBI taxonomy): domain Eukaryota; kingdom Metazoa; phylum Arthropoda; class Diplopoda; order Julida; family Julidae; genus Julus; species Julus scanicus. The sequence goes on along the minus strand of JAQGBW010000328.1, from coordinate 42,635 downwards.
TTATAACAAAACTATCAAATTAAGGCATATATATTGCTCGACCATGCATCCAAATCGTCGTTTAAAACCAATACCTTTATCACCACTGTTTCCTTTAGTGTCTTCAATTAATTCAAGCAAATCAATCATTTGTTCTCCAGGTCGCATTTTCATCTGTCTGCAAAAACATGCTAAATCTCAAGCATTGCATTGCGCATGGACTTTATATAGTGCTCTAGGTGATATATTACGAACCATTACGAACTGAACTTGTAATAAAAGACTTACTGGGTTGGTATGTCAAATCTGACATCTCTGTCTTCCCATACAGCATCAGACATTTTATTTAAAACCTATTTGAACGCTCCTGAAAGCGTATTGTATCAAATTCGTAGGTTCAGAGACTTCGTTCAGAAACTCAAACAAACTTTCTGTTTACAAATGTTGCCATGGTAACCGTCTCTATCGCCTGCCATCGTGGTTGTGGACTTGTAGTGCCATCTAGCGCCATGTGTTTCGTCAGACCTTAAACTTCGTTTTCGAAACGTTGTGGGCTATGGTGGGGCTTATGTTCTTGTTTTTGTAAGTTTGTTTATTCTTTTACTTGTGCTTTCTTCAGCAATTATTAATATGATGGCGTTATTAGACTTCCATAATAATAAAATGAAATGGAACACGAGTTTATTCTATATCAGTTTATGGCAAATGCATATACGACGCTGGATATTTAAGCCTGCATGTGCATTTACGTTGTTGTATTTTGGTGCATTTTCAGTAATCTTTTAAAGTAAGCTCATTAACATGGGAACGGGAGATGATAGAGCTCTGGCTGAATCTTCTGCATATTTGGGAAGATTAGAAAAAGATGAACGACGGGATCCTAAGGACAGGCCAAGAGAGAATAGGCATAGGTAAGCTTGGAGTAGTTCACCGTGTGGATCAAGCTTATGCAACAATAGTCACAATATTATAATGGAAATCGTTAAATGTCTTTCGTTTCATGATACACATATTCTTGTAGATCAAGATCTCGAAGCCGTGAAAGAAAACGTCGTCGCTCGCGTTCAAACAGTCGAGAACGCAGAGGTTCACGCAGTCGTTCCAGAAGTGCCGAACGTGATAAACATCGAGAATTAAGGTAGAATGAGTGTATATCTACTATTATCTCATAAACTACGTTTACTAGCTAATTTTTGAGTAACCACATAAAAAGCAAGACATCGAATGCATTATCAGAAGCAACTTTTTGAAGTCCTGCTACATTTCTAAGAACGTTAAAATACCTATCACTAAAAGCAACTAGCACCCACATTTTTTTAACAAACTATGCTTGATTTTTTAGAGATCGCCGCATCCGTAGTCGAAGCCGAGAAAGAGGGAATAGAGGGCGTGATTATGAAAGAGACCGCGAAAGAGATCGTAATAAAGACAGGGACAGGGATCAAACTAGGAGGGATCGAGATAAAGATGGATCCAAATTGAAATCGGAGAAAGGCGTTAAAAATGAGGACTCTGAAGATGGAAAACAGGAGGATGACAAGGATGGATTACCCAAGAAAGAGCCCTTATCTTTGGAGGAATTAATTGCCAAGAAAAAGGCAGAAGTGGAAGCAAGGAGTAAGGTTTGTAACAATCTACATTTATTATGGTCTCATCGTTTGTCTATGTGCATTCAGTCATAATACAACCGTTTTCTAAATCTATTCTTTTCCAACAGCCCGTATTTCTCACAAAAGAGCAACGAGCGATTGAGGCAGTTAAACGAAGGCAAGAAGCAGTGGATGAACAAAGAAAACGCATGGACGAAGAGCGGAAAGCCAGAATGAGCTTTCTGGAGAAACAAAAGATGTCTGGTTAGTCGTTATGTTTTGTTCATTCCTACATGTTCTTTTTTTTTGCGCTTGATTTAGATCAACTTATTTTCGTTTTTAGAGGATCTTGAACATGAGAAAGAGAGAGAACTAAGGAAGCGACCAGAGAAAGAGGACAATGAAAGGGAAAAAGTTCGTGAAGAAAAGGATAAAGGAAAAGAACAAGAAGCAATAAAAGTAAGATGCTGGATATTTAAAGGAATCTACAATACTTTTGTATGCGTAACATTTTGACATTTTCTCAAACCATTTTTTAAAAAACTTTACTTTGAATTTTAGGAACGCTATCTTGGCATCATAAAAAAGAAACGTAGAGTCCGGCGACTTAACGATAGAAAATTCGTTTTTGATTGGGATACTGGAGAAGACACATCCGTGGATTACAATCCATTGTACAAGGAAAGGCACCAAGTGCAGCTCTATGGCCGTGGACACGTTGCGGGCATCGACTTGAAAGTAAGGTTAAACACTGCAGCTTGTTGTGGCTGTAAAAAGTGTGATAATCTTTCTCCTTTTATTATAATCAGGCCCAGAAAAAGAATCAATCAATGTTTTATGGTGATTTATTGGAAAAAAGGAGAACTACTGCTGAAAAGGAGCAGGAAATGTATGTAATTCTTCTTATTCAATCTTTCTCAGTTAATGTAAATTCATAAATATCATTCTACCATTTCATTCTAAACACTTGTATTTTATCTTTTAGAAATCGCTTGAAAAAGCTGAAAAAGAAAGAAGATAAGCAGAAATGGGACGATCGACATTGGTCAGAGAAACTGATTGATGAAATGACCGAGCGTGATTGGCGAATCTTTAGAGAGGATTACAACATAGCGATAAAGGGCGGTCGCATTCCAAATCCAATAAGGAATTGGGTAGAAGCTGGCGTGCCTCCCGAAATTCTTTCCATTATCGAATCAGTCGGATACAAGGTTAGATTTGAAAAACTAAAACATGTAACATCTTTTCTGGCAATAATCAAAGGTTTTCAACGTGATTTGTTTGTCATTATTTTAGGAACCAACTCCAATTCAGCGGCAAGCCATTCCGATAGGATTGCAAAATCGGGACATCATCGGCGTTGCCGAAACTGGCAGCGGTAAAACGCTGGCTTTCCTCATTCCGCTCTTAATGTGGATTCAATCACTGCCGAAAATCGAACGGTATGCATATCACCTTCCTTCAGCAATATTTTTTAAAAATCGCGTGCAAATTAATAAGCATATGTTTTGCATGATGTTTTTAGGCACGAAGATGCAGACCAGGGTCCGTATGCCATCATCATGGCCCCAACCCGTGAGTTAGCGCAGCAAATCGAAGAGGAGACGAATACCTTTGGAACTCCTCTCGGAATTCGTACCGTAGCCGTCATCGGTGGTCTGTCTCGAGAAGACCAGGGATTCCGTCTCCGAATGGGTTGCGAGGTACACAAAAAGCTTTAAAATGATTTAGGGAAAATTCTCAATTCGTGAGCATTCTCACAAGGTGTTTATTTTCCGCTGATAAACCATTTACCCGTTTTATTTTAGATTGTCATTGCCACGCCTGGTCGTCTTATAGATGTGTTAGAAAATAGATATCTGGTTCTCAGTCAGTGTACCTACATTGTACTTGATGAGGTAAGCATAAAACCTTACGCACGCTGTTTAAAATTGTTGCGGCACGTCATGTATGTTACTTTACTATGAATGTTTGCAGGCTGACCGTATGATTGACATGGGTTTCGAGCCCGAGGTGCAACGAATCTTGGATTTCATGCCTGTAACCAATCAGAAGCCTGACACGGAAGATGCAGAAAACGACGAGAAGATGATGATGAACTTTTCATCGAAAAAGAAATATCGACAGGTCAGTAATGGAAATTCTCGTGCTTGTATGTGTAATGGTGTCTATGCAAAACTACCTTAACGAAATCAAAACTTCTATTATAGAATTCTTCCAACTAATTTTGTTCTGGCATTGTAATTTAAGTGTTTATCTATTTTCAGACTGTCATGTTTACGGCTACTATGCCACCCCCGGTGGAGCGACTCGCTCGTACATATCTCCGCAGACCGGCAATCGTGTATATCGGATCGGCCGGCAAGCCGACCGAAAGAGTTGAACAGATTGTGTACATGGTTAGCGAAGGCGACAAAAGGTTAATATTTTATACAATACTACCTGAGTTTACAAAAATATAACTGTTTATTATAATTTGGATGACCAATTTACTAACTTGTCACACGTTTTTTATTTAGGAAAAAACTATTGGGTATACTGCACGGCGGTATCGATCCCCCTATCATTATTTTTGTCAATCAAAAGAAGGGAGCAGACGTCCTTGCCAAGGGACTGGAAAAGATGGGGGTCAGTATTTTCTTGTTTTGCATCTGTCCAAATTTGTTTTAAAATGCGTAATAATAATACTTATACAAACTACATTTTTAGTTCAATGCTTGCACATTGCACGGTGGCAAAGGGCAAGAGCAGCGTGAGTTTGCATTGGCCAGTCTCAAGGGTGGCTCGAAAGACATTTTGGTCGCCACCGATGTCGCTGGCAGAGGTATCGACATTCGAGATGTGTCCTTGGTCATCAATTACGACATGGCAAAGAGCATTGAAGGCAAGTTGAACATTTGTCTAGCTATGATGGTTTATTTGATCAGTAAAGGTTTTAAGAATTCGTTTTTGTAAAAGTTTACTTTTCATAACTGTATAAATTTATATATTTTTTAGACTACACTCATCGTATTGGTCGTACTGGACGTGCCGGCAAGAACGGTATTGCCATATCATTTGTAACGAAAGATGATAGTTCGTTATTCTACGATCTGAAACAACTGATAGTGACGAGTCCAGTTTCCACCTGTCCACCCGAATTAGCCAATCATCCAGAAGCGCAGCACAAACCAGGAACCGTGATGACCAAAAAACGAAGAGAAGAGAAAATATTTGCCTAAGACAGTAAATAATACGCACTAAATATTATCTAACTAAAGCATGAAACTTTAACTACTGTTTTTATTTGTTACCTAACATCAATCGAGAGTGAGAATGCTGTACAAAAACATATTAACGTTTTTTATAAGAAGTTACCAAATTATAAAAGATGCTTAAATGATTTAAACAATACCAATGTTGAAGCGCTGATAGCGTGGGGGTTGATAATTTCAATAGGCCAAAAGCTAATGAAAATACTCAGTGTTTTTCAACCTTTTTCAACTCGTGCCATACTAAACAAGGTCAAAAATTGTCACGCCACGCTGAATTTGCAGTCAAAAATGCAAGTTTTTCAATGTTCGAAAAAAAAAAAAACACGTTGTTTTTGCGCCCTTACCGTTTTATTGACGAAAAACAAAGATGTTCTTAAAATTTCGCGGTTTTTTGCTTAAACCACGCATAGAGACGTTCCTTTGATCCTCGGCCAGGAAAACCAAGATTTTGCAGACACATTTTGAAAAATGTTTTAACTGAAGATTTTGTAGGGATAATTCATAAATTCCGTTATGTGTTACTCGCTATTAAAATACGCTGTATCTCGGCTATTTATGGCTCGATTATCACAGTTTTTAGTATTTTAGACAGAAAATGATCTCTTCCTTCATGATATGCAATAAAAACTGCGATTTTGTCAATGGAGTTTTCACCAGAACTTAAATTACACGAAAACATCGATTATTGTGGTTTTTTTTTAACATACGAGTTTAAGATTCAATTATGCTACTTTCTTTACAGAATATGAAAGAGGGCATTGTTATCTTTCAAAAACACCAAATAGGGTGAAAACCAACCAAATATTAGCTGAGATACAGCGCTTTAAAGATATGGGGGCGTGGCAAAACCGAGCTGTCAATCATATTTCAAAGAAATCTTAAAATCGCTGTAACTCCGATAATAATGTCTCGATTATCGCAGTTTTAGGTTTTTTGGACAGAAAATCGCCCACTTTTTCATAATCTGCGATAAAAACTGCTACTTTTAACAGAGATTTTTCTCCAGCATCAAAAAACCCGCAAAAACAATGATTTTTTCAAATTTTGATAGCATGGACTTTTAAAACTTGTGTTTTTACTGCGGATTATGAAAGATGAGACGAAAATCATTCTAAAACAGCAAACAGCCCTGAGATGAAGCCATTATTAGAAGAGAAACAGCGCTTTGAATTTTGGGGGCGTGGTTTAGCGGAGCAGTTTCTCATTTGTCGAGTAAAGCTTAAAAACGCTGTTACTCCGTTAATAATCACTCGATTCTCGTGGTTTTTGGTGTTTTGGACTGCAAACGAGCTGCTCTTTCATAATATGCATTCAAAACGACGCTCCGACAAATACATTTTTCTCCAGAGCCTGAAAACCCTCAAAATCAATGCTTTTTAAGCTTTTTTCGTGCATTGAGCTTTAAATCTTGCTTTCTTGTTAATGTTTATGAAAGAGGAGATCAATTGGCGTCGAATGCACCAAAAACTGTGAAGATGAACCAAGAATTGACGGAGATACAGCGGTTTTAAGGTTTTTGAAAGTTTGGTATGACGGGTGGCGCCATCTAGTGACAAAAATGTCAACTAAAATTTTAATTTTGAGAATTGTTCAAATTTCTTTGCAGAATATGAAAGAGGGCATCGTTATCTTTTTAGAACACCAAACGGTTTGAAAAACAACCCATTTTTAGCTGAGATACAGCGCTTAAAAGTTTTGAGGAGGGTTATAAAACCGAGCTGTCAATCATATTTCGTGGAAATCTTAAAATCGCTGTAACTCCGCTAATAATGTCTCGATTATCGCAGTTTATGGTTTTATGGACAGAAAATCGCCCACTTTTTCATAATCTGCGATACAAACTGCTACTTTTTACAGAGATTTTTCTCCAGCATCAAAAAACCCGCAAAAACAATGATTTTTTCGTGTTTTGATAGCATGGACTTTTAAAACTTGTTTTTTTACTGTAGATTATGAAAGATGAGGCGAACATCATTCTAAAACACCAAACAGCTTTGAAATGAAGCAGTTATTAGTCGAGAAACAGCGCTTTGAATTTTGGGGGCGTGGTTTAGCGGAGCAGTTTTTCATTTGTCGAGTAAAAGCTTAAAAACGCTGTTACTCCGTTAATAGTCGCTCAATTTTCACAGTTTTTGGTGTTTTTACGCAAAATGAACTGCTCCTTCATAATCTGCATTCAAAACGACGCCTTGACAAAGGGATTGTTCTCCAGGACCCGAAAAACCCCAAAATCAGGAGGTTAGACTATAATATATTTATTTATGGTTCACTCGACAGCTTCAGGATTCAAAAAGTTAAATGATTCAAATCATTAAATGGAGTATATCTTGATCACTAAGAATAAATCCTTTAAATTACAATCCTATTTGACGTGATCTGGTTTAACAGCTTTTGTTATGAAAATATTTCCCATCTAGGAATTCTAAAATGATTTTTTAAAACTATAAGTCTAAGGAATTTATTATAATTTTTTTCTGGATTTTCTACGTGCCTGGAATATCGATAAGATCATAAACTATTATCAGGTATATGGCTGCAACATTATTAGTAAAAAAAGAAAAATTTCTTGAAAGACTGTAGGCTTCAAAGTTCAAGATGTTAAAACCATGATTTCTGGAACCTTTATGAATACACGAATAAACTTGTCACCTATATCCTAATCTGTTTTACTCAAATTGCTTTATTTTCCTTGGTTCCAAACATTCGAGTGTATGCAGGCCACACCGCATGACGTCAAAGCCTTCAGTGATTGCTGTTTATTAAATTTTGGGTTCATCCATTAAAAACATGCCACACAATGACACACCTAGAGGCATGTTGGCTCATTCACGAAGACCCCACTTGAATAATCGACAACTAACCTAAAAACTATTAAATTAGAACAGCGTTTCTTACATAAACTAAAGTACTAATTTGATGATTGAAACAAATCTTACTTCTTGAAAGGTAACTGAAGTGTAAAATATACGAGGCGTGTAAATTTTAAGTAATGAAACTGATTTTTTTAAATTGTTTTATTCGAATAAAATTATAATTTAATACTGTCTCCCTCAAAATAACTTCCTTGGGAAGCCACACAGCACTGGAGACGTTTTTTCCAATCCTCATAGCAGTGCTGGAACTCTGATACTGGAATATCCTTCAGCTGGTCGGTTACAGCCGTTTGAATGCTTACGAGAGTAACAAAATCACGTTCCTTGAGGTGAGTTTTTAATCTCGGGAAGAGGAAAAAGTCACAAGGACTCAAGTCCGGCGAACAAGGAGGTTGAGGAGCCACAGGAATGTTTTCTCTGGCCAAAAATTCTTTTATTGAAATTGCTGTTTGACAAGGCGCATTGTCATGATGCAACACCCAGTTGTTTTTGATGCTTGGTCTCACGCGCTTGACCCTTTTTTGAAGTTTTTCAAGAACCTCTTGGTAAAATTGTTCATTGACTGTTTGGCCTTGTGGCACAAACTCTTTGTGGACAATTCCCTGGCTATCAAAAAAGCAAATCAGCATGCATTTGATCTTCGACTTGCTAATTCTTGCTTTTTTGGGCCTTGGAGAGGTTGAAGTGTGCAACTCCATGCTCTGTTGCTTGGTTTCAGGATTGTACTCAAACACCCAATACTTGTCACCAGTAATGACTCGTTCCAGAAAATGGGGATCATTTTCAATCGATTCCAAAAACTCAAGGCACTTTTTTCTCCTGATGTCCTTTTGGTCCTGCGAAAGATTTGTTGGAACCATTTTCGCGCCGATTTTTCTCATCCCCAATTCATTGGTCACAATCTGATGAACGGTAGTGTGAGTCAAATTTAACTCTTCCCCGATCATTCTAACAGTTAACCGATGATCTGAACGTACAAGATCCCGGATTTTGTCGACATTTTCATCGGTTCTTGAAGATGAAGGCCTTCCGCTGCGTGGTTGATCTTCAATCGAATCTCTTCCTTCTGAAAATGCCTTAAACCACCGAAAAACCTGGGCCCTTGACAAAACACTGTCTCCGTAGGCCTGTTGAAGTTTTGCAAAAATTTCCGTTGCACTGTGCCCAAGTCTGAAGCAAAACCTAATAGCATACCGTTGCTCAGAATTGATGTCACACATTTTTTGAAAGCACTAGAAAAAACTTTCACGGAAAAAATCGCTAGGAACAACCAAATGACTCTGAAGGCGCATCACACGTCCATTTACCGCCCTCTTCACGATTCAGCACGCTCCAAAGCTTTTTTTCTCCAGAGAAATGATCAAAAAAGCAACCTAAAATAAGACAAAACATTTATTAAAGACGAGGCCAGATGATTGGGAAGAAATATTTGGTTACAAATGTTGTGCGTCATTATTTGTGACACATGCTTTGATATTTTTCATTCAGCATTTCATGACTGAATATTTTAAAAAATGTTTCACCACTATTCTTGTATGAGTCGACTATTTGATTTACGACTTTTAGTAATGTGGTTGCAACATTAGATCATCCATCGGTAAGCCACTTGTTTGTGAATATATATGCGTTCCAGACTTTTAACGCTTTTAAAGTTGGGAATTTTTTGCTCAAAGAAGCCTTTTAGTTGTTGCTGGTTCACTGGCAAGAGATTTAGTTTGTTTCAAAACATGCACTTATTGGTGTTAACATTGATCTTTGTGATGGCAACTTGTCAATTTCCGATGAAACTTGACGATGACTTATGGAATGAATTCAAAAGCCGACACAGTAATTATAATTTGGGATATTTCTATATACGTTAATGCATGTATTGTACATTGTAAGAGGAAAGCCGTGACATCGATCAAATATAGTGATTTTGTTACTTTGGTTTAGCCTGATGCTATTGAACTAGAGATGTGATTTTGAGTGGGTTTATCAATTAATCGAGCGTTAAATTTTCATCAATTTATAAGATCAATGTCACGAGATGGCTTTGGTCCTATTGTTTGAACCCTGATCCAAGATAATGTCATTAAGGAGACTTTTGAATTTTCTTTTAAAAACAGATAAAACCTACAATGGAACAAGTGAAGAAACTCAACGAAAGCAACACTATTTTGACAACAACCGACACATAGAAAGGCATAACAGGTTTTACAGGCATGGATTTTTCACTTTCAGCTTGGGACTAAACAAATATGCAGACTGGGTAAATATGATTTGTCTTCATGTTAAACTAATGATATTTCAGACATTGTTATGAATGCAAGGAAATAATCGCCATGACAAATTCCAGCCATTTAGAGAGTTCAATCGCCGTCTTAACAATCTACGTCCGGCACCCACAGCAGGAATGAATGTTACTTTACTTAATGAAATCAAGGCATATAATGCACCAGATCAATTTAACTGGACAAATGCTGGAATTATTACTGCTGTAAAAGATCAAGGAGAATGTGGAAGTTGCTGGGCATTCAGTGTGGTAAATGCTTCTTTTGAACTGTGCACAAATATTAGTATTGAATGTTTTTTTTAATAAAATGACAAACACTCATTTTCTCAATTTCAGACTGGATCGCTGGAAGGTCAGCATGCCAGAAAAACGGGAAAACTAGTTTCTCTGAGTGAACAGAACTTGATGGACTGCAACAGAAATACTATAAACGATGGGTGCGAAGGAGGAGTTCAAGATGAGGCATTTCGGTATATCAAACAGAACTCAGGAATTGACACTGAGGATACATACCCCTACGAAGGGCTGGTAAATTAATTATCACTATTTATTTACAAAATTTGATGGATTCGAAATGAATACTGTATGGATGTATTAATGAACAGGATGGTCTACCATGTCGCTTTAACCGAAGTGACGTTGGCGCTACCGATAAAGGCTTCCAGGATATTCCCCAAGGTTCGGAGGAAATTTTGAAAAAAGCTGTCGCTAAAATTGGACCTATAGCAGTTGGAATGGATGCCAGCGGGATTGAGTTCCAGTTATATGAGCAAGGTATTGACAAATAACTAGATACCTGCAATAACTTAACTGCAAAAAACTTTCAGTAAAAAACATTTATTACAAAAATATGTTCTAGAATATTTTAGAATAAATGCCACAAAAAGCAGTGAAATAACTACATATCACATATTTGTCATCAGAAATTTTCCTTACAGGGATCTATTACAACCCGTTATGCAGTTCTATAGAACTCAATCACGCAGTTCTTGTGGTAGGTTACGGCAGCCAAAATGGTATGGACTATTGGTTGGTGAAAAACAGGTGAGATAACATGTGAACACTTGCATAAGTGACGCATTTCAATTGAAAACAGTCTGGCATCGTTAAATCTAATGCAAATCATTTATTTTTTAGTTATGGCAAATCATGGGGCATGAAAGGTTACTTTAAGATTGTCCGAAACATGGATAACCATTGTGGGATTGCCACCCAGGCAAGCTTCCCTCTAGTGTGAATGCAAAAAATTCTAAATTTAGAAGTTTGCTTGCATGATGTTTACAAGCGTTCCAAAATGAACACTGGCATGTATTATTATTTATGTACTTTTGCACTTATGGACAATAAATCAAAACGGTAATTTGGATTTGACATTTTATAGCATATGGTCATATTTGCTAGTCATGGTTATTTTACACTTGTTTTGATTATAAAAATATGGTTATATAAAGACACATTAGGAGAATTGCAAATATAGGCTCACCATTGGTGTTCCTAAAATCCTGACCTCTTGTCGCTCTTGAACTTCAGGAGTTGTGATAACATTATCTAAGAATACATGTTTATGATGTTATGAACTGCTATTATGAAGAACAGATCATTTGCATGTAGTTTTTCGTCGAAAAAGAACAGTATTTACCAACTCTCATCATGTAGTCGATCACCTGAATGAAAGTGAATCCATTGCGCGCCATAAACTAAAGCGCTTTAGTTACAAACCATAACCCCTGAAAGCCCATGACGTAATGGTGAAATGGATTCCTTTGATACGCTGCCATCTGGTGGAGATGGGCAATCTCAGTCCAACATGGCGTCACAGATGTTTTTCTTTCGTGGAATTTAGAATGCGATATACTCCTGGAATTAACCAATAATTATCTCAAGTAGTGCATTTTAGACCTACTCAGGTAAACACTGGACAGCATTGCAGTTTTCACAAGGTTCAATATATCTCACACTTTCTCGTTTATGCCCTAAAATATTGGTGTAAATTCTGTTCAATTTGGTGGTCAGTGGCCTGAATGTTGAAAATGTCATGGCAGATTAACATTTTCATTAAGTAGCAGGCTGTTGTGATACTTAATGCTGATAATGATTGCTTTAACTCTAAGCATGCATGCATTTGAAAGAATGATGAGTTTATTAATAAATAGGTCCAATTTTGTATGCTGTAAACATTCACCCTTTGGACACGGTTAAGTAACATCAGTGACCAAATCACACTAATCACAATTAAAGCTTTTTAGGGATTTGCAATAGAGGAGGTCTACATTACAAAACGGCGCATGTGCCATGCAAGAGCGCCTCTAGTGGCCAAATTTTCGGAGGGGACTGCCCAGCATGGTCCAGAAGAATATGTTGCAATTTCAGCTCAGTTCAGTTCCAGTCCAGTCCATATAGCATTTCCATTGATTTTGCTCTTTTAGGAACTGATTTTTGTGATATTTGAGAATTTCAATGTAAGTTTTTGAAATTTGAGAGTGGAAATCCCACTTTGAGAACGTGTAGGCCACGTGCAAACCAATTTATTTAAACAAAACTGCGTTTTATTTGAATGTGAATGTCACCACGTGATTCAGTTACATACTATAAATTTCTGTCTTATTTTGGAGTTTTTAGGGATCCTGTGGTATGAAATGTTGGAATTGACGTTCCTAAAGTTGTCTTTACAACATGGAACACAACAATTCCACTTCATAATGTTTGAAAACCCTTTTGAAGAGCGAAAAAAATACGTGTAACTCAACGACACGTTTTTGGCCTGTCCCCCCAGGAAATGTTCTAACCCTACCACAAAGGGCGCTAAACGTAATGTAGACCTCCTCTATTGCACATGGCTAATAAGATTGTGTAAATGTTGTACAGTAATATTGTGTAGCATGTACCTTATTAACATAGTCATAGTACTATGCCAATCCAGTCTACTCTGGGGCCTGGTAGTGTATATCACCACAGAAGTTCTGGGGTGAACTGTAGAACAAAGAAAGATCCATTACTGCAATCTCGTGCATTCTTGTATGTGATGTTCTTTGAGGTCTTTAGCTTGGCAACTACAGAGCGTGTCAGGGCTGCTGCAAGATTTCATGTTTTGCGTCAACAATGTAAAATGTACAATTGAAAAAAAAAAGACTCCGCAAAATTGACATTTTGGTGTGACTAATGATATATGGTTTGGCCCTCAATGCCCTCGTGGCAGAATGGTGAACTATTATCATTTAAGGCAGTGTTTTATAAAGTTTTTAGATCATACATGAACGTATATTATTTCATGCAGTTTAGATAAATGTTAGTTTATTTTTCTGCTAACGCTCATTCATTCATTTTGCTCCCTATTGGTTTTCCAAATTATTTGTGCATTTAAAATTTTTGGTACATTGTACAAAATAATACACGCTAATAATAATGATATTTTTTATTCTAGCAATTTAAATATTTAGAAAAATGTCTCTTAGACCCAGAAGAGTAGATTTCACTCCAACATGGATTGCATTGAAAGAAACTGTCCTTGGTGTCGTCACTCTCAATGATGTACCACGAACGATATGGAACGATCGTTTTATGTATCCTTTTGTTTATCAACAATTATTTTAATTCCAATTAATCAAAATTTAAGTTGACTTGAGACCTTAACTGATGTTTTAGTGATGTGTATCACTTGTGCGTTGCATATCCGGAGCCTCTCGGAGAAAATCTTTATAAAAATACAAAGGAATTTTTGGACAATCATGTCAAAGGTTTATATAAGGTAAGAAAAAAAGAAATTCTCAAAATAGCTTTCTCCAATCTGTCAGATTCGTTTATATATAAATAAATAAAGCAAAAATCTTTTTTTAATGATGGGCAGAAGGTTGGCGAACGAGGAGAAGAAAATCTTCTATCTACATACCACACCAGTTGGTTAACTTATAGCCGTGGCACAGAGTACCTGAACAAATTATACATGTAAGGCTCTTTGTATACTTCTTAGCAGTCGCTTTATTGAAAATAATAAGCTCTGTCGCCAATTTCTTAAATGTGTCTATGCCTAGGTACCTGAACACTCAGTATATAAAAAAGCAGAAGTTCAGTGAAGCAGATATAAATTATGGCAGTCTAAGCTTGGAATTACAGGAACAAATGCTAGAAATTGGTGAAGTAAGTAGGAAATACAACCGCCACATTGGGGCTGTGGTCACAAATGTTCAGATTACTAATTAAAAAACTTCCATTTTAATTTGAAATTGTTAATTATTTTCCAGTTAGGTCTGGATCTTTGGAAGAAGAACATGATTGAGCCACTTAAAGAGAGTCTGGTTACTTTGCTTCTGGAAGAGATTAATAAGTAAACATATAAGGGAACATAGGCTCGTAAGAACAAGGGACTGGTTTTATATATGATTATTTATTGTTTTTAAGTGATCGTTGTGGAGAGTCGCCCAACCAGGCTGTCATATTTGGGGTGATTCAATCTTTTGTCACTGTCGAAGAGTACAAGACTAAAAATGCCATGGAGGTGAGCAAATATAACAGTAGTTGTTACACTCAATTTCCACAGTTAAATGGATCCACAATCAGCCTATACAATCTGATCTAAAATGTATTTTTAGTTATACGAGACCACTTTTGAAAAACGACTATTATCGGCAACTGGAGACTACTATAAAAGAGAAGCGAGCAATTTGCTCCAGGAGTCCGACTGCTCTGTGTACATGGAGAAGGTAATGTCGAATTTTCTGCATGGCTACTGGAAGCAATTTATTTTGAAAAGTGTTCTTCATCGTGGAAGAAATACATGTAATTAATTTGAAGTGATTTTTATTATTAAGCTGAAAATCCGTTAGTTTGGTAATATTGGTTATGAACCAAATAACGTATGCCAATTATTCTTTTGGCTTTAAGGCGAATAAATTCTTTTTCCAAGGTAATTCAAAAACAAGATGATGAAAACCTGCGATGTCGCAAATTCCTCCATCCTAGTTCTTACGAAAAGGTTATGAGGGAGTGTCAGGAGAAAATGGTTGCGGATCATCTACAGTTTTTACATAGTGAATGCAAATCAATGGTGCGCCACGAGAAAAGAAAAGGTTGGGAACTAGCATGTGCTGTTTAATAAATAAGTTTTACAGCCATAAGTACCATTTTAGGATGAATTGTGCAGATTAGAAGAAATTTAGCAGGTATTAAAGTAAGAATTTACAATAACAAACAATCTTAATATGCATTTTTAGATCTCCGAAACATGTACTCGCTTTTAAAACCTATTTCAAGTGGACTTACCATTTTGGTGGAACAGGTGCAAGCACACATGAAAAATAAGGGGATGGAAGCTGTGACTAACCTTAAAGGCGATAACGTGAGTCTTAATTACCTCGTTTTCCAGGAACCAAAGTGTTGTATTCAAACTCAATTTCAAATAATGGTTTTAGGTCCCTGCTCAATTTGTCGAAAATCTCCTCAAAATTCACGGAACATCATTTGAGTTGATTCGAGATGTTTTTCACAGCGACCAGCAGTTTGTGGGGGCTTTAGATAGAGCTTTTTCTTCCATTATCAATCATCGGCCCAGCCAAAAGCAACCCTGTCGATCTCCTGAATTGGTTTTGATATTTTTTTAACCTTCCTGACACATTTTGAAATAATTTATGTAATCTGGCTTTTAAAACGTGTTCATGTCTTGTGTAGTTGGCTAAGTATTGCGATTCACTGCTGAAAAAAAGTGCCAAGGGAACTTCAGAGTCCGAAATCGACGACAAGCTAGCAAGTTCCATTACAGTTTTTAAGTATATAGACGATAAGGATGTGTTTCAAAAGGTAAGTGCAGATTTCTAGAATGGGAAAAGTGCAGTTTTGTCTTGTTCGCCACTTGTTGTTATTTAAAATCCTTCACTATTTGCTATTGTCTGCCATTTCAGTTTTATGCAAGAATGTTAGCAAAGCGATTAATATACGGCCAATCGTTATCGATGGATTCCGAAGAGGGAATGATCAACAGGCTGAAGGTAACAACAGTCACAGAGGATACTGCCGGCCTCTTATTGCTAGTTTCCGTTGAAATGTATTACTATATAAACGTGGTTTCATTGCAGCAAGCGTGTGGCTATGAATTTACTAATAAATTGCATCGAATGTTCACCGATATGAACGTAAGCTCAGATTTGAATAACAGATTCAACAGCTATCTCAGAGAGGAAAACAAGGAACTGGGAATCAATTTTTCGATATACGTTTTACAAGTAAGTTTTATTTAAATAATTTTGATACAAAGTTTTCGAGAGAAAAAACAAGAACGCATCTTTTGGAATGTGAATTTTTCAGGCTTGTGCTTGGCCGATGGGTCAAAGCAACGTTACCCAATTTGCAATTCCTCAGGAGTTAGAAAAAAGTGTGCGATTGGTTAGTAGGATAGATTATTACTCTGTACGTTCTTTGGCAATGGAGATTCGTGATTTCAGTCCTTAATATTTGCTATTTTTTTGCGCCTCATCGACATGATAGTTTGAGATGTTTTATAATACTCGATATAACGGGAGAAAGTTAACTTGGGTTCATCATTTATGTTCCGGTAAGTTACATATTCTAGATCTAAACCAGATTCACAATTATCATTCATTAATTGTTGCTTATTTTTCATGTAGCCGAATTAAGACTTTGTTATTTGACGAAATCGTACGTTGTCACCATGGGCACCTTTCAAATGGCCATCTTGTTATTATTTGAAACGTCGAATAGCCTGACATATCGCGAGATACAAGATAGCACGCAGCTAAATACTGAACAACTCAATCGGCATTTGCAAAGTTTAATCGAAACTAAACTGCTGACATCGACCGAGGTACTGTCAATATCACTTTTTTTATATATACAATATTCGTTTCAGTTTTATTTATTAATTTCATCATTGTCATGATAATTAAACATGTATTTTCGCTAACTTGTTGTCAATTTTGAAAAAAATAATTTTAATATTTACATAGATGATATTGTTGCAAATTTTCAACCTTTTCTGTAAAGGGTTAAAAGTGATTGTTTACGTTTTCATTTAGGCCACTATTGCCGAGAGTTCCGACTTCAAATTGAATACTGATTTCACCAACAAGCGAACAAAATTCAAGATCACGACGTATATTCAAAAAGAAAGCCAACAGGTGATTATCTGCTTTTTCAGCTTGCTCGAAACAAAAACTTCAGTCCATAATCATTGATTTTTCAACTGTAATCAAAATAGGAAGTGGAGCAGACGAGGGTTTCTGTAGATGAGGACCGCAAATTATATCTACAAGCAACAATTGTTAGGATAATGAAGTCAAGGAAATTGCTACGGCATAACAGCCTCATAGAAGAGGTAATGTTTTGCAAAATAGATTGCATTTAATTGGTTACACCCATTTGGAAAGACACGTTCCCAAATTCTGTTATATTAAATTTGATACTTTGTTTTGCAGGTCATAAACCAGTCGAAAGCAAGATTTGCACCTAGCATCCCAATGATAAAGAAATGCATTGAGGCCTTGATAGATAAGCAGTACCTGGAACGCACTGCTAACTCTACGGATGAATACAGCTATGTTGCATAGTTGAATGTAATTATTATTATTGTATTATTTTGATTTTAATTGCTTCTTACGATAAGTTTTGATTTTTTTCACTTGTGTGAATGATATCTTTCCTTAATCACGAATGACTTAATAAATTACTTTAGAAAAATGGTTCTTCTTTTAATTTACATTGCAAACTCATTACTTGCCTACTAATGTCAACATTTACTTGAAAAAATGTTATTGCTTATTTTACAAAAAGCAGGTGAGTGTTGCACAATTGAATTATTTAAATTCAGGTGTTTGATGTTGGCTTTTTCTGATTATTTTGTTTATGTTCATTGTCAATGTGGGAAGAAGATAATTTAAGGATCCATTTTCAAACTAAAGATAATTATGTTAAATAACTTCAAAATCGGGAAATGTACTTGAGTTCACGTTAAACAAAGTTAAAAATTTTCAAAGATGAACCTTGAAGTACTTTCATTTTTTCCAGCGAATTTACTGGATATCCTGTAATCTGCATAGGCGTTTTTATAGGGTGGTCTCCGAAATTCCTGTAGGGGATAAGGGGCCAGACTGTTGCAGGAAGTCTTTTAAAAATGTTGGTAATTAAAGCAGGTGTTATTTGCATTAAAATCTTGAAATTTTAAAATTATCCTTGAGGCCAAAACTTTACAGAAATGTTTATGAAATATGGACATTTTCTGAATTTCTTTTACAAGCATTCAAAAATGGCTAATTATGAATAATTTAAAAATTAAAATAGTTTTAACTTTTACTTTTTAAGCCAAATTGAAGAAATGTTGCTCCCATGCGGGAAATCAAATTTATGTGCAGATCTACAATGTAGTTTGTGTTATCCAGAAATTTTGGTTTCAGTAACCCCACTATCCATTGTATACAATATGGGGTATGATTAACCATTTCCTGCATCAGTTCAGAGGATTCCCTCTGTGAGTGACGTCATTCCATTTAAGTTGCCATAGCAATGCGAATACAACGAGATTACAATAGAATTGTAAAAAAGTTCATTGTATTACCGTTCATGCGTACGTTATGTGTGTGTGCACCATTATACCTGACTTAAAAGGTGACTTCATTCATTGGTTACTAGACATTCAGTGTTTTTGGATAATTAATTGACGAAAATTGCTGCTAATTACTTCATTACTTCACGCTGGACACATGCTAAGGTGAGTTAACAGTTATGACATGGGAATATTTCTGTTGAACTCCATCATCCCTTTACTGTGTCTAGCCAGGCTTGATGTGGGTTAGTGACCTTATTAAAATTCAGTTTTCCAAACGATGATGGGACATGCAGTCATTTATTAAGGTGTTAAGTAATTAATAATTTTAAAGAGGGTGGGTTGCATATAGGTAAAACTCGGGAATCGTACAGTATGAACCTTTTGCAGCTAATTTAAAATCTAGGTTAATAACTGCATATCACAATCATTAAAAAGCAGTTGAGCTTGACTATAATCGTAATTTGAGTATGAAACAGATAAGATCTTTGCTAATATTTTTTATATGGTTGAAATTGGCCATTTAACAATTTATAACAAAAAATTTTAATAGCCATGCAAAAATAGTTCAGATGTAGTTAAAATAAAGAATGTTGACCAGTTTTAAAGCAAGGTTGTTTACTTACCAAAATTTGTATTTGTGGGCTGTATAGTTAATGCCAATTTAGCATCAGTATTTTTGTATTATTATTATTTATTTTTTTTTTTGTAAAATGCATGGGATGAAAAAAATTCACGCTTTGGTTTTGAAAAGTTTAAAAAAATTGTGCGATTTCACTTCATTGACGGTTGCTTCCATCGTTTTGGGGTATAAAAATGATCAATGCCTCATTTCATTCATGTTTCTTTGTATGGCTATCGATCAAAATAAGACTCAAGCAGATCATTTTAATGCTCATTGTGAGGGGGGATGAGACAACCCTTTTAAATAAAAAGTGAAAAATGCAACAATTGTAAGTAAAATGGAAACGGAGTGGAACGAGATTTTCAAAAATTGATTTATTTCACGAACAATTTGAGAAAAAGGAAGAGCATTCACAACATTTTGCTGTTTTGCATGCTAACTTTCTCTGATCTTTGTTCCCCTTTCAAAAATATACAGTATGTAGGGTTCAATGTTTTTACAGAATCATTGTGATCTATAGAAATCGTAAAATATGGTAAAACCTTAGAACATTTTTTTTGGAAAGACTGCTGGAAATGTTTGTACGACAGTGGTGTAGTATTTCGGATATTATTAATTAGCTCTGAATACTAATGAGTTTATTGCGAATTCCGACTTTATTCGTAAAAACAACTGTTCTAGAGCCAATTTAGTGCAGATGAACTTTTTTAAATGTTATCATTGCTATGTTGGCTAATGAGAAAAACAGAAAAGTTTCATGAGAAATTTAGAAACTTTGATACAACCCTTTTAATTAAAATATATAAATACGATTTAGTGGTTCACCATAATTTATGATACATATGAATTATACAATGTCTAAAAATACTCTAAATTATACACTATATAATTCGTGAGAAATTTTTCATTTAAAGGATTACATTAAAGTCTCAAAATTTCCCATGAAACTTCTTTTAAAATAAAAGAGAAAATGCATTTGTTAACCTCCAAAGAATTACGGAATAACGAATTCTTCATTTTGTTACAAAACGTTACATAACATTACAAACAAGATTTTTTGATTTCCTGAATCTTTGATGGGTCATGTACAGTGAAGTTCTATTATAATTGACCCGTTCACTTTTCTTTCTTTCTTTTCAAAAGTTTTATACAGTAATAAACCTTTATTTTACTTTTGAAATGATGATTGGTACTTCAGCAATGCCATTCGTCAAATACTTTTTTTTCTTCTTTCATTTGACTTTTTTTCTGTTTTTATTCATTGCAACAGAAATATATAAGGTTCATGTTGTAGGCCACAATTATTGTTTAGTTACTATTTTGTAAATCATTGATGCTTATCCAAGTGTTTCATCTTCTTTTTTTAATTCTTTTTAGCTAAAGCCTGGTTAGTACATGTTCCGCATGGATTCGAAACATTACCCAGCATGCAGTGAGTGTTTGCTAAATTGATACATGAAATTTAAATTGGCGTTTCCATTGCAATTCGTCAGCTGGAAGGATGCGGGATTTCATGTTCCCATCGTTCACTCATTAAAAATCATAAATTAATACAAGTAGACATTAATTGACATGTTACTGAGTGATTCTAAGTAGTGTTTTAATTCGGAAATAATCGTAAACAGCGAATTCACCATGTGCGCTTTAATTTGCAACGTCATATTTAAAAATCGACTGCCAATATTTGGGATTTGGACACACGAAGATGAACGGTGGATCTTAATGAAGTGTTTTCATTTCATGTTTATCTGAAGATTAGTTGAAGCAAAAATGTTCAAGAAATTCAGGTAAACATTTTTAACTTTTTCATTTTGTTGGCATTTTTTTATCTTTGGCATTCAATGTTAAAATAGAATTACATTTCCTATAAGATATGCATGAAAAAACATCTTTATTTTTTAACATTTTAAAATTATTGATGTATTCATATTTCTCTCGTGGTTTTTTATAGAAAAAACATAAGTTTGATCATGAATGTTTCCATATATTTCTTATCATAGATATACATGTTTAAAATCTACTAGAACTTAGTCATATTTTTACTTATCTCTGTATTTACGAAAAAAGAAATAAAATGTAAAGCATAGAACAAGAACCTCTGTCTTTTGCACGGAAAGTACATTCAGATGAAAGCCTTAACTTCTTTCATATACAGTAGGCATGTTTGTATGCGTGTGAACGAACCTTTATGAAAAGATTTTATTGTTAAAATAGAAATATGCATGAAATGATATAATTACGTATAAGGTATGGGGTATTAAATGCTTTCAAGTTTTTTATACGTGCACACAAGTTTAATAAGATGAGAATCTTGAAAACATCCTCAAAATTAGCAATTTCAGATCGAATTTGTTGCTCTAGACGTTTCACTCAATTTACAAATACTGTAGTTATGTCAAAATGAAATTTATTAATAGTATATAAATATCGATAGTATATTGTTTAAGTAATGGTGATTTTTAGATATCTTCTTGTATAGCGCCATGTTAAAAATGGCTGCCAGTTTATTGTTTCTAACAAGTGCCTTTTTATTTAATAATAATTTTTACCTTTCATCAATATAATATAAGTTTATTTCCTGTAATAAAAGTTCATGCGAGACTGTTGGCCGAAAACAGTATTCGGTCTTTTCTTTTTTAAGAAAATAGGCACGAATTGTTACAATGTACAAACCATAGAAGTTCGATCCTGCACGCAATCCCTTCTCTTCAAATAAAACATCTGCTATTGCATGAAAGAGTAATAAATAACATTGTTATGTGAAACTACCAATTGGGCAATGCAGAATATACTGTGAAACATTTCATATGAATTATTTCCCATCCGATTGACCTACCCCAAAATGGACCAAGTATGATTAGTATAACATCACCATTAAAATAATAAGTTCACTATTTCAATTTTACTTTATTATGATTTAATACTTTTTTTTCCTTTCTCCCAATCATTATTGTTTTAAATCATGTTATATTCTCTTGTAGACCAAAATGAAGTTTATTTTAAGGTCTCTAGAACTTTGAAAGTGTTATATAATTTACATAAAAATTCCTCAACCGAGGCTCATGGGAAGTCAAAAATGCAATTATTTTTCTCCGCTTGAGGGCGGAATGCTTCGTGTTAAAGGGTACATGGAACCAAAAAAAAAAAAACATGATTGAAGATGTTTCTGGTTTGCACGCATCTATTCTTTGTGGTCATATTAGTATAAGGCATTTTTTTTTTTTTTTTGGAAAAAATATATTTTCTCCCTCTACTTCTATAACAAAAAATTTCGGCGTAAAAAAACTCACCTCTGTAAATCATGAGCTACTCTTTCATCTATTTATAGGAAGTAAAGATATTTACCCCGTATTCATTATAGACCAGTTCAGATGACCCATGATAATTTATTTTGTATTTACTCATTTCAGTTATTGCTTCTAATTACATTAATTACTGCATAAGTTGTTTTAATTGCAGATCGATGACGCAATGTAGTCCAAGACGACTAGCCTGTCTTGGAGTTGGATGGTAAGTGTTAAAATAAATATTATTCGAGTTTACGCCATATTTATAGCCTTATTTCGAGTAGTACTGCATGCCCTGCACAAATCAAAATGGCGGCCATCATTTTGGATGGGAAGGGGGGAGCCTTCAACAATTATTTTGGCTTTTTAGACCAGTGGTACTTGTGACCTTCAGAATATGAAGATTAATTTTTGATGTGCACCTGGGTGATCTATGGCTTCGAAACTGTGTGAGGTCATTTGTTTTATTGACATGTTGACACTATGTAAATGAGTTCACGACTCAGCACCCCATTCAGGGGTCAGACGCACTGCAATATTTACCTCTTTGATTACTTAACAAGAACTCGCCTTATGTATTTTGGTAACTTTGTGTACCTGTTTGTTTCCATCTTTCAAAAGTAGGATGATAGTATATTAAATATCGTTTTGAGTATTTCCTGTTTGAAATTTCACCTAAAAACAATTTTCACTCGCTAGCTGAAGAATCTTGATTAAGCTGGTGAATATCTAGTGTTTTAACAAGTGATCTTTTTGAGATAAACGCGATTATTATATGATAAAATGACATCGCGGAATATGACAAGTCAACGGTGTTCAAAATTAAACTTTAAAATTCCTTATTCAAATTATACTGAAATACAAATGTGAAAAAACAAAAAACTATTGCTTTTCATTAGTTTGTAGTTTTGCAACCAAGAATAAGAATAATTGATCGAGACAAAAAAAACTTCGCATTGTAACTCTTTGTGCCAAACTTCTATTGCATAATTTGAATATATTTATTATATTTTAAAGTTTAACAATGCTTTAAGCGCCAAACAAGTACATTTCATAAATTAAAAATCTACAAGTTATCTACAAAAAAAATATGAAACAAAAGTTCAAAGTAATTGAAGAAATTTTTATCAAGTTGATGATTATCTTGATATTTATTTTTCGTTTACACAGTATGGAGACTGTATTTATAACTAAATTATTTCACACGGTGTACTTATCTATTGTGGTCGCAGTAAGAAATCCGAATCTCATTTTTTCAAATAAACCAGTCCAATTTGTTACTTTTATTGGTTACGAAACAGATAAACTATTTACAGCTTAATGATATAAAGAGACAACTTTTTTTCTCTCGTTTAAAACACATGTTGGGTTCTGTTACATGCTTTTTTCATATAGTAATATAAATCCATGGATTCATTCACCTTTAGCCTATTTTTGTTTAGTTTCCAAACATTTGTCCAAGGTCCAACCAGAAGTAATGACTTGAATTTCATTTATACAAATTTAATTAAACAAAGTGTAGGAGGCAAGAGGCGGAGGAGTTCTGAAGATGAGATTTTTTAATTTATCAAGACATGAGCATGCAATTGTTTTTACCCTATATACAGTACATGTACTCGCAGTTCACGTTTATCTATCAAAACTATGTCAGTTAGTGAGTGCACCTGGCGGCAAAACTAAAGGTTATATCCACAGCATGCTCTGGACAATATTTGTTAAGATGAAACGAAAACAACTTTACATCAATTAATTTGCCGAAACGAAAGATGGTTGCTTAACAAATGTAATTCGGGCAACACACTAAGAAATTGTTTTACCAAACAATAATAATGGATAAATTCATGCAGTTCAACTTTAAATTAAATGTTTAGTATTCAGGTTCTGTTGAGTTAAAGTTTTATGCTTAATGAAGTAATCTTTGTGATAATGGATTTAAAAAAAAATGTCTAATGGAGTTTTCCAATTTGGAAGTATTTCCAAATTTTGTTTGCTAGATTTTGCCTTGAAATTTCTATGTAATTTTCGTGAATTTCCATATAAAAAAAACTTTGGAAAAAGTGCACTAAAATTGCTTCTTGATACTACTAGAATGTGAATATTTGCTGGACTTTTTTGTGAGGCGCGGAAGAGTTTAATATGAGTTAGTAAAAGTTAAATGTTTAATACTTACAAATTTATATTTAAAAAAATAATACATAATAATGATTTGGCGGAAGACTTTCAAGTCACCCTGTACTTGAAATTACGAGTTCATAAAATCGTCAAGAGATGGCGCGCAAAGCAACTACCGCAGTCGTTTAAATACCTATGACGCTTGTTTCGAAGATGGTATTTAAATATTTAAAGGTAATCAATAAAATGTCAACAAAGGTTAGTTGTTGTTGCATAGACGCAACACGTGGTGCTGTTTACCAGTAGACAGTTTTTCCAAATTATGAACTTTTAAAGTACGAAAAAAGTGCTTTCTGAAGTTGATACCGCGGGCTACAACCGTACAAAACGTACGGTAGCTGTCGTACTCATTCGACAACCAGCTTTGGATGGAAGAGGTTGTTGTGCTCAATTCGAAGGATTTTTCCTTGGAGTCGCTTCGGATTTCTGTGAATATCGATGTAGGTACGTAATAGAGTTGCAAACAACTTATAGAGAACCCATTCGTGGTTTCACCTATTTCGGTGATAATCAGCGAAAGTGAAAAGCAACTTTTGAACTGAACTCTGCCATGGATCAAGATCGTGTTGGAATTTCAATCCGTTGATAGTGCTCCGGTCGCCACGTCCATTTGAAATATATTTTGTCCATAAATTCGGTGTTTTACTGAAGTCAGCTTGACTGTATACCCCTTTCAAAAGTTAAATTTCAACTTAGTTTGAGGCATAGAGCAGCCCAAGCAGCGGAATGTAACAATCGTTCGAAGACAATATTCGTGTATCCATCCCTATATTCAGAACACCATTCCATCAAACATGAAAACCGCAGAAGTTGAAACCGTAAAACCAACAACTGCTAGGTAAGTTTAATTAAATTGTTAGCTTAAATTAAACTTGTATTTAAAATTACACAATCCTTTAATGATGCTCAAAATAGATAATTCGCTGTAATCACAATGATGATAGTCGAATCTCATTGCTATATTTGGATTAATTTCATACTTGTTTATTGATCTGTTTTTGCATCTTAACACGAGTGAAATTAGTCTCTTGTTTCTTCTGTCTTCAGTTAATATTTCAGAAAAATATACCGGTATTATCTTACTGTCTGAGAGGGTAAACATTGATAGTCTGAATGGGAAGGCAAGCAAATATCTTTGTAACAGATGTTGTATTAATTACCATCGTTTTTTTAATTGGATAGTGTTTTTAATCTTGTAATTACCTCATATAAATATTATGTTATATTGAAACTTGATTTCTTGTGACCAAAGATCATCTGTGTAACGTCCACAGGTTTGTTTCTAAAGATATGATGTCAGAATCATATAGTACAATGGATAATTTTCTATCGTTTGTCTTGATTATATTCCTGATGACACATATTTCCCAGCTTGACAAGCGTTCATAGAGAACTACTCCGAAATACTCAAGCTCCCAGGAAGTGTTTAATTGTAACAAACCAGACATATTTTATGTGCAGATGATAAAAGGGCTTTTCAGTCCCTGTTCAATGGAGGTGAGGGCATGGTGTATGCCGTCTGCTCTATTGAGCAACTCTTGTTTTTTGACCCCGGTTTCAAGCACCAAGCGTGAAGACCAGTCAGTCTACCAGTCACTAACTAGTTTCTAGCGGAGGTAAAATTCTCCTCTGTGCCAGGTACCAAAGACACAAAACACTTACGCGTTATTATTTTTAAAGGCGATTTCGTAAGAAGTTATGAAAGGAATTTAAAACGTTGAGTCGGTCCTCACGTACTCAGTATGCTCTTAAATGCATGATTGGCATTCGTGTAAAAAAAAAAAACTTGAATGAAAAAATATAGTGGCAAGCACACATGTGGTCAAGAAAGTTTTTGTTCTGTTTCAAATACAGGAAGTGAATGGTTAACCTGAATGCTCTTGAGGCCATTTTGGATGATTATTAAAGCCCATGTCTGTTTTTAATGCTCTGATCCAGCTATTAAAAACACGTTGCCAGACTTTATCCCCATAATATTATTTTGAAAATGTATCTAATTGGCCTCTTCTATAACGGCCTCAATTCATGGTGAGCAAAACGAGTGCACGTTTCGGCACAATTTGGAGAACATAAGTGGACTCAAATTAACTGTTGTTTAAACAGACATGTCCAGGACAGCAAAACAACTGATAAGTGCTGTGCTCGGGTGTTTGTGTGTCATCTCATTGATCTGATCCGACTAAGTAGTCGTGGTGGCCCAGCAAATTTTACTGGTTCAAACACTAAAATGTGCCAATCATTCAAAAAAATCTACGAACTAAATTTGTGAATAACTCAAGATTTCGATCATGCATATATAAGTAAAGCTACCTGACTATCAAGTCGGTAATCTTACTTGTGCTTAAACATTACCGATACCAGAAGTAATGCTGTGCACTACAGGAACAGGTCAACGGTTTCCCCCCTTGACACTATGTAAAGGGGAACACCCATGAATTTCAAAATTGGATAATGCCTTACCACCCGCAGTTTTCATCTCATATATCGAATTTAATTGTTCCATAAATATGACGTGTACTTGCGGGTACCAAGTTATTCATGACGTCATATTTGATCATAGCAAAATGGACTGCATAATAGAAAACTGTCCAGTCTTTCCAGTTATTTCAACGTGTCGTAACGGAAAGATTGGCATTCATATATATACATACATATACTATCATTTCAGACATTTCCTCTTGTCATATTAATTGTAAGCATTATAAAGTTCATGATATGTCTTTGCAATACTCATGTTTTAGGATAATTACATGTTCCGTAATTAAGTTTTTGTCGATGAAGGACTTTTTTTGCTAGGCTGGTAACTAAATTACGCGGTGTTTTCATTAAAAAATTTGTTGCGGAAGTCTAACAATGAATTGAAATAACTTTAGTTTTTTTGCCTGCAGGAATTGAAAATTCGAACCAAGGTTGTCTGAATTTTTCCTATGCATTCACGGAATGATGTCCACCTTCCTCATTCAAATATACGTATCCACATTCTCTTCGAACGTACATGTAGATTAAACACGTTACTGCATCCTTCTAAACAAAATAATATTATAAATTTGACATAGAGGTGACAAATCAAGCCATGCATAACACGATTCTCTAGTGAAACTATATCCACATTCAATATGTGTAATTTACTTTCTGTCTAACCAATGTTTTATTCTTTAAAGAATTAAAATGCTTACGCCACGTAAATAAAGTTGTGCACCAGCATAAACACAAGTACATAAGCATGTACAAGACATCATTGTCGAATGATTGTCTTGCACATGTATATCAAGTGGTGAATAAGCCTTTAGTATGCAATTTGCAACATGGTCACAAAGGCTCACTCACATGGGGTAGCACTACCACATCTATATTCTTGTAATTCAAATTTAAAATAATCAATTTGCCCTCGAGGTCAGCATCGAGCAAACGCATTTACTCATTTTTATGTGATTAGAAAATGCATAAAATTAAACATTTTTCTAATGTTTCTGGTGCAACCTTTCATTTCAAACAGATGTTTCCCCCCATGTATATATATATATTTAAGAAGTTGTTAAGATCTCACTCTCTTAGGTTAATTCTACCATGGCAATTTTATTAGACAAGCTAGAAAATTAACACAGCAGAAAAACGAAAAAGACATCAACATCACTTTATTTTATGGGCTGAAATTATAGTGAACAAGCATTATGGCGGTCGCCAGGCTATTTGTACGAAACACGTTTTTTTTTCTTCCATGTTTTTGGGATTTTTACCCTGACAACTAAGGGATTGTAGACTTGATACACACTTTAAGACCATTAAACTTTTCCCTCCTGAGTCCAATCTGCTATAGTTTCCAACTTTTAAAGGCCAATGATATAAGGAGTATTGAATCTTCAAGTTTTAGAGAATAGTTTTTAGGGTATATAGCTTTATTGAAATCACTGACACCAGATCTCTGCCATCGTTGTCATTGCTATTTTGTTCCACAGGTGGTTACATCTCTCAGAAATCAGAAATAACTTCGTGATATTAAAAAAAAAACTAACAACAATGATAATAATACTTATAGAAGCAATTGAAAAAAAACATCCTTAAAGGCAAACGTGCACGTTCTCCTCCTATCTAATTGAAGAAATATTCTTTTTAAGCATATTCTCTCATACGTGTAATTTACATGGAAATTCCAATTTCAGAGAAAATTGCGATTACAATTGTTGTCAAGTTTAGAGCATTGTGTAAATTAGTTTGTCAATAAAAATGTTTGATTGGCATGCAGTGCTGTATAAATCCCAAAAACAACAGAGTTAAAACATTTTTTTAAAAAAAACTTTTGGATATCTTGATTAGTTTATGAACAACTTTTCTTGAAAAATAATAAAAACAGCTTTTTGTTTACAAAATGTGACTATTGTTGATAAGGTTGTTTGGCAACTGTGCCAAGTAATATTGACGGCTATTTTGAATTCCTTCCCTGCATAAATTTACTTTAAATTCTAATTTAAAATGCGTTTTCTTCTTAAAAATCTCCTCCCTTATCCTCCGGATATCTTTTGTACGTTGCCCTCATTACTTTTAACAGACTTGATATAGCAAAGGCTTTAAGTTAATCGAGTTTGTAAGGTAGTATAAAATAAGCACTTTCCCTCTTATGCGGCGCATGACTACTGTACATTGTTGAGATTAAGTCAGGTAAAAAATTTAAGTTTTGGGGCGTTCATCAATGTATCTTTCGCCCACTTCAGGAATTTGAACGTGGGATGGTGCATTACTCAATGCTGAACAACCTAAATGTCAAGGTATGAAATGCACTTATCAAAATCGGTTTATTAGCTCCATTCATCTGCTTATCGGTCAAATCACAGTACCGGCCTGTAGGTATTGCAAAAATGCACATAGGCATGATGAGAAAGGAAATTTTACCTGTGTGACGTCAATGTGAAATTTGACGTTTAGCCATTGTTGACGCAAAATACCTGAAATTTAACATCCTATAAACCTGAAATATCACAACTTTGTATTTTTGCTTGAATGTACTATGTATCAAATGCACTGAGCATCCTGTCTGTACACCGTTGTTCTTCTCGCATGCATATGCTCTACTCAAATTTAACACCCCATTGTTGTGTTGTCCAATTGTTATTTAAGTCAAGTTCTCTGCCAATTCAAATGAATGCTGCCAAAGAAAGTGAAAATTTATTAGGATATTTGCCAAACTTTAACCGATTGTTTTACAGGCTGGCCCCTTTTGTTCTGTTTGAATGTACGTCAAGGTTGTTTAATGTGTTACGTAATCCAGGTTATTTCATTGCACACGAATTTCAATAGCAGTGTCCTCTGACATATACCAAGGAGTCGGGCACGATTTATTTTCTTAATGCTGACATGCTTGGACGAGATTTAATTATACCCACTTGGTGCTATTATGAACTTGCACTAGACTACCAAATGATCACATTTCTGCTGCAATTTGACAATGTCTGATACATTAAATGCCAAAACCTTCTTGATGGAGCTATGGGGCACGCAGGATTTCCCATGAAACAACATCCCAGCATGTCTCAAGTTATCAACATATCCAGGGTTCAAATTTTCAACAATCATTTATTTTTAATGCATTGGTATTTCCTGTAGCATTTTTTCACATTTTTTACAGCGCAGTTTTTATTCACCATTGATTTTTGAAATATTCATTAATTTGGAAAGTCTGCATTGATAATTTATTGATTTTTTCCTTCTAATTCGCCTCACTGGTGTTTTATTGCAGTAATCTCTGCAATATAGATGTCAATCCGAGCATTTCATTTTAATTTGATGGTGATCTTAACCAAGAAAGTGGTTTCATGAAAATTGGTAAAAACTCGTACAATCTCATGCATCATTCACGCATCATTTGCATATTTAATTTACACTCTAAACGACATGCATATATAAAATAGTTTATCTCTCGAACTTGAATGCATACGTATAGTTCTAGTTTCTGGGTTTTGCATAAACTTTATTTCTCACATTGGTAAAAGTGAAAGTACAAGGTGGTGAACAGATTTTTGAAGAATATCTTTATGTTAATAAACATCAACTGTTTTTAAGTTAATTTACAAAGACGAGGAAAAAATGATATTAACCAGCTGCACGTTTAATGCAAGTTATTTAAGATAGCCCATGCATATGTCTATTGTGCAGTATTTTAAAATGAATGCACTATGGAAATCGATGACATATCCGGGAATACTTCAAAGTGTGTTAATGCAGGATGTAGCCAGTATCATGATAACGATGCATGGAATAATTGTCACCATACATGTATGTTTCTAAATTTGGAGCACGTTTATGCCCTTAATTTACTAACCTCGTTTTGAAATCTTGCATAATTTGATATGCGAGTTCTTAAAATTTCATTCCATTTGCCTGTGGCCAGCATACAAAAAAGCAACCTGTAGACCTGGTACTATTAAACTTTCAAACAGTACTTGCGACATACTCCCTTGACAGTCGCCAAGAATAACAGTGC
Organism: Julus scanicus; assembly: GCA_034698625.1. NCBI lineage: Eukaryota > Metazoa > Arthropoda > Diplopoda > Julida > Julidae > Julus > Julus scanicus. The sequence goes on along the minus strand of JAQGBW010000328.1, from coordinate 11,561 downwards.
ACTGTTACGAGTCATTTGCGGATACCGGATTGTTCAAGATCATCATTTTCCTACAGCAATCAAATACGTGTAAAATACCAGAGACGACTTTTTTTAATGGTCTTTTTATTGCGAACCATAACTTGGGCCGTTGCAATTTAGCCGTTAACTACTTTTAAACCTATTAAAATGACGACGTTAAAACAAGCAAGTTAAAAGTAACGAGGATTCTCATTTGCATGATAAGCAAAATGTCTTCTTATGACACATCTGCTGACATGGAGTTCAACATGTTTGGTTTTAATAGATATGATATACTGACCGCAGTTTTAACGACTTTTTGAAAAATCCAGATTTCAGTTGTAGGAAATAAATTAACAGAAACGAACCCAAACTGGTTTTGTAATGCGGTTGCTCAGAGCCATAGGTTGGGACAAAATCATTTGCTCACTATCATAAAACATTTTTTTTTTATCCCAGGAATGTTTCAATAATATGGAATTAAAGGGCGTCTATTCAAACACAATGCAAATCACAAATTAGAGCATTTGCTACCATCGGAAATGCATAGGCTGGTTAACTCGATTTTGGGCCACTATACATTTTTACTTAATTTTAAATTACCGGGGTTGAAATATATTTAATTTTGAGATGCATTTTTCTAAAGCCTCCTCCACATCTGGCAAACTTGAATGATTGTTTGTCCAAACTTTTGAGAAGGAAATCGTGGTTTCAGCAACTTTTTGGGGTTTGCTCAACAATCAAAGACATGGCAGCCATACTTTTGACCAACTTGCGCTCTATATCTAAAGAAGTGCACGGTTATGCTGTATTTGGAGGTTTTCCATGGTTGATTGTAAAGTTGTGACATAATACTTTTCACTGTGTATAAATAGGCTTGCCGTGTATCGTATTTACGCTGTGAGCACCTGTCATTTGAGCTTTTTGCGGGGGTGATTTAGAATTACTCAAATTGCCCTGGGTCGCGACCTAAATGTGTGACCGAATCGTAAACAACGTTGATCTCTGCAAGTGTTGCGAGCAAATTAATGTCAAATTTCGCTTCCTCTTTCCTATATTAAACATACCTGAAAAAAATGGGAAAATATAATTATTAATTGGTCACCCATGTGGCCGAATTAGGTATAGGCGTTCGAGGAAGTCTCAATTTTTCACTTGGAGGCACTTTAAAATTGTCATTCCTAGATGGAACACCTACAACAGGACATATTTTGGCTGCACACCTGTAATTATTACTCGATGGTTACTTACGATCACACCTGAGATCAGTAACTTGTCTGGTAACACCCTGTTCAAACCACCTTTATATTACATAGTACATATACATAAATACCACACGTAAAACTTGCAGCAAATGATGACGGTTAAGCGGTTTGGCAAGTCAACTGTTCTTTCAGTCTGGCCAACAATCCTATTAATAAACTAAATCATCACTTTGTTATTTGATAATTAAAATCAGAGGTGTCTTGCAACTTAGTCAAATTGAAGTCGAGTATTTTTGTCTAGATAAGCTACCTGTTACATTTAATTACCACCTAAAGTATATTTTTATATTTCTTGGAAACTTTAATCAAACTACATAGAAAAGTAGTGAGAAAATGATAACACAAAGAACATTAGTTGTTTTGCATATTCAAATATGGTTTAAGGGAACACTAATGGTTATCTTAAACCTTTGGGTCAAGTTGGTCTCTTTATAGGCAGCCTTACGCCACAGCTTGGAAAATTCATGGGCGCCCTATTTCGGCGAAAAATGTTTAAAAAAACATTTGGATGCAGTAAACACAAGTGTGCATAATTTCTGAAAATACTTTTTTTAAAAGTGGGAGTCGGTGCTATGGCACACCTGTGTGTAGCCACCACAGGAGGCTCCACAAATATATGGCAGATACAAAGGCCTGGGAGCATTTTCCTAAGTTGCCTAAGTGAATGCAGGTAATAATTTAAAGCCCCATATCCCTTGGCTGACAACCCGTTGAAATTGGTCTAGTAGTCACATATATATCCAAGATATCCAAAAATAGATATCCAAGTCAGTGGGAAAAATGGCGGAAAAATTCTTTGTAAACATTTTTACATCATCCAGGGACCATTCCAGAAGCATTTTTTGCATAAAGATAACTTGTCTCATCTGTCCCTCAAGTGCAATGTTCCTTTCTGAAAATGCTCAGCGACTATCAAATTTGCTCATTAGTATCAAGAAGTATCAAGGTGCTCACAGAGGTAACCCTTTGCAATTAGCTGTTTTGTACGAAGACAAAAGATGTTCAGTCAAGAAGAACACACAAGTAAAAGGAAACTCAAAAATGCTAAAGATGACCTAAAAGGCCACATGACGTCCTGCTACTACCTGAAGAATGTCTTATAACAACTGGTTAACACATGATCAGGGTTGGCCTATGACAACAGGAGTTTAACTTCTGTTCAACTGATTTCTCAGGGGGTTCATTCCCTTCATTCTCCAACATTTATCGGAAGTCCAAAGCCACATACTTTGCATCCCATATTCGTGTCTTTGAAATGTGAGGGCTAATTTTGTTATCTCTGACAGGAATAAAAAAAAAAAGCTTTCAAAATGGAGTCGGTCATCGACACATCTTTTCAATCACTGACTTCTTGTTATTTAACTTTTTAAAGTTTCTCCAGTCCTATTTCCATGTTTGTCTAAAAACTCTTGAAAGGGGGTAGTCAGGGCGGGGGGTTTGTTATTCAAGGGACGCCTATTATTGTGTTCTGGCAGGCCTACCTATATTTGAGCGAGTTTTTGTTGTTGTTATTGCTGCTGACTGCGATAGTGGCGGTGATGGTAATAGTAGAATAGTGGTGGTGGTGGTGATGGTGGAAAAAAAAATGATTGTGGCTTTGGGCGCAATTAGTGGATTAGTGGACCTGGTGTGAATGTCTCCCAACTATTCAAAAGGGTGGTGCCAAAGAGAAATGATCGGGATAAACTACCTTTTGGGTATGTATTTTGTGCAAGAATCTTTTGGCAATTTTTGCATGGACTCCCTCCCATTCTCGTTCACATTTGGGTGGAAGAACCACTCTCAGTACATTGCTCGCTCGTTATTTATATTGTCTGTTTTCGAATTCCTCGATACTGCGAAGAATAGGTATTGGGAGGTTCAACACGCTTCATCGGGATTGTTACAAATTACAAAACGTAGCGTCACGAAATACGCAAACTGTAGACCAGAACGAGGGATAATGGCTTTTGTAAAGGATATCAAGTGCAATGTAAAGGCCGGTTCTCAAAGAGGTGTCTTAGTTTTAAAAATAAGAGACTTAAAAAAGCATTCATTCAGTACGGGTATTGTGAATGTCAATCACTTTAAAACCTTGGATCCTCGTCCTCATATTAAGTCAGCTAAAAATAACAACCGATTTAGCTGCAAATTATGCATATAAATATATGGCATAATTAAAAAACATGTTTGATAAGACCTGAGCTCTTAAAGTTGATTAGACCGGTCTTGACATTTCTCGCTCCCCTCTAGTTGATAAACTTTTGAATAAATCCAATGTTTTCAACCAAAAAAATACACATAAACATTAACACTTTTTTCTAAATAAACCTCATTTACTAATATTAAGTAATCTAGAGGCGTTCGTTAAACATAACAACAACAAAAGTTGTAACTTTGTAGAATAATCGTGCAGTTATAGTTGGAAAACAATTTTTTTTAGCACTATAGTGACCTATGTAGGAGCAAGAATTCCAAAACTATTTCTTTCATTGTTGGAAGTGTTCAAAGCCTTGCATAAAATCGGTCATTACATTTTATTATTATAATTTTTTTTATTTTTTGCTTTTCTGAAATATGTGCTGTTTGGCTACTATAGGTGCTTATCATGCCGAGCAGGTTTAAGGCTTTTTTTTAATGAATATACGCACTTTAAATTGTTATTGCGACCTCTATTTACTAATTTTTGCACTTAATCTTTCTACATAATACTGTATAATTCCAGTTTCACTTCAAAAGAGTACCTGGCACGTTTGAACTTATTACTCTTGTGACACTGATTCCTGTTTATACACTTTAGACAATGTCTATCATTGGTCATATGACTGATCCATCAAGTCGAATGTTCTAAATGGTGTTGCCCAAAATTTCGTTGGTCATATGACTAGCTGGCGATTATGAGGAAAGTGTTTTTGAAATTTTCAAAGACTTGAATGTAGTTTTAGATCTTAGTGGAATCACTGAACGAATAAAGATGGAATTAATGATTTTATAATTGTATTATAATTTAATCAGATTGTGAATGGTTGTGCAAATCGAGCATAGGACAACGAGTGCCTTTATTAAATCTGTTGTGATGAAAAATATATAGTGGCATAATATAATCTGCTTTATTATTAATTTTGACATAGTTATGTTTAAATTGGCTCTGGGCACATTTAACTCCTAATTCTGGTAGTCTACTTTGATTATATTAAAAAGGTTTTGTGCATGTGGTCATATGACTAGCTGGCGATTATGAGGAAAGTGTTTTTGAAATTTTCAAAGACTTGAATGTAGTTTTAGATCTTAGTGGAATCACTGAACGAATAAAGATGGAATTAATGATTTTATAATTGTATTATAATTTAATCAGATTGTGAATGGTTGTGCAAATCGAGCATAGGACAACGAGTGCCTTTATTAAATCTGTTGTGATGAAAAATATATAGTGGCATAATATAATCTGCTTTATTATTAATTTTGACATAGTTATGTTTAAATTGGCTCTGGGCACATTTAACTCCTAATTCTGGTAGTCTACTTTGATTATATTAAAAAGGTTTTGTGCATGAGGGCGTTGACGTCGTGGAGGTGGTTGACTAATTTAAAGGCACCCCATAAGTGTAGCTGAGTGAGTGGAAAAACTTGACCGTTTAACCCAAATTGGGTGCAAAAACAAAACAATCTTAAGAGATTTTGGTTGGAATGCGTGGAAATAATAGAGAGGGTGGAAGTGCGTGCACTATAGGGTGGAATTTCAGTTTGCCATGCAAGTTTTTCAAGTCAAGTTTTTCAGCAAGTGGTATTCCTGCTCTGTTTTCAAATGCTATTATGCTATCATACTATTTCACGGCGCTTTTTGAGTGGGTTTCATTGATATGCTGAACAATCAGCAGGTTTGCATTATCAGTTTGTTGAGGATATTTAATGAGACATGTCCAGTTTATATCATTATCGAGATCTGTGTATTATTATTATCATTATGCTTGTACCTGTATTCATTTATATCTGTAATGGAAGCCCTCATTTGATTTGGAGCAAATAAATTAAAATGAGAACCAGTTTTTGACAAAAAATCAGCACAGTTACAGAACAAGCTGCTACTCCACGACTTTTTGCTACTATGTGGCGCCTTTATTGATGTTAACTTTTTTTTAAAAAAAAATATATTAATGGATGTCATATCGACTTCCTATTGCCATAATTAATTGAGTTAAGGGTAAAAAGGGTTAAACGAAAAATCGAATTAATTTATAATTTAAAGAATAACTTTATCTGATCTATTTTTCATCAACTGCTGATTGATTTTAAATAATTGCAAGTAGTAAATTTGCGATTACTTTGAGCTATGTTTAAAAAATGAGACAATTTATCACCTATGCACATTCTTAATTAGCATTGCAAATTAAAGTACGTTAATTGTGTACTGTACATGTTACTCTAATGCTTTCATAAAATTTGTTTTTCTGATAGCTAAATTTGTTTTGACAGATTTTTGAAAAAAAAAACTTTGAGGACTGTGCATCCAACCGGAAACATTTTTTCAATGATGTTATAGATGAGTGTGAAAGTTGTTTTGCACTTCAGAAAAAAGAAATTACTTTTGATGCTATCAGAAGATGTTTATTCACGACATTAGTTTTTTTTTATTGCAAATGCCACTTTTGCATAGATGCTGAATGAATTTATTTTGTGTATATAATATATATATTTTTTTCCATTTAATTAACATGGAGTTTAAAGACCCGAAATTTGAATCAATTTATGTTGTGTCTGGATGGCGTAATAAATCATGGCAGATTAGTGAAATATATTTTTTATATGAGTAGTTAATCTCTTTTTTTCATTTCAAGGTATACTGTAACCAAATTTGTTAATTTCCGGCGGAAACTACTTTATTTTTAATTGTTACAAATTTTCAGAAATATCCCTGCAAGTAATGAATACGTGTTGCTCATTTGTAAGACGTTTAAAACACGATACTGCGACATGCTTGCGAAATATAACAATAATAACCTTCTTCACATTGGAGTATTTTAAGTCCAAATGCTAAGGGTGTGGTCCAAAATTAAAAACTGAGTAAGTTGAGGAAGTTCACCTGAGCGAGTTCACTTGCATTGCAGACCTCGAAGAAAGGGAATTTTGGGGAAGTTGTTTGGTGGTGGAACAAATAGTGGTCAAACTATGACACGCGATTTAAAGCAGGCCACTGTGGTTAGTTAACTTGATGTACAGGATTTTTAATCAGCTATTGCCCTGATTTGACCAAGACTGGATTTTGAGTTTTCAGAAGTTGGGCGAACATGTGTCGTAGAATCATCTTAGGAAAATAGGAAATTTTTCAAAAGTCATTAAGAACTTGTATAATTTCCATATTATCGTATTTATCTCAAGGAACTTTTTCAACGCAATGCCTTACGATCTTGAATGCGTAGTTTGTGAACCAAATCATATAATTTTTTCTCATTCCAAACTATTGGCGAGGAAAATATTTTGCACAAAAAGCATGTTTTGTAGTATTAAAGGAAATTCTGAATATATATATATATATATATATATTTGCTTTAAAATCATATGCTATCATGCGTTATTTACGCCATTTTTAATACACCAGCCTTCTTTATGATTTTAAAATGCAGGTAATGAACAGCTGGGTTTATTTCTTCTTGCTACATTTAGCAAGTGTGCATTCATGTGGGCAAGTATTCAGAAATTACAGTTTTTAAAATGGGTTTTGAAATGTACCAGAACAGTGTTTATTAATGGAGCCCAATTAACTTTTATATTTTCCCAATTAACGTAATTATAGCTTGCAAAAATGTGCTTTACGGGTTATGGAATATGTAGTTAAATACAATAAGCGAATAGCAAAAAGTTAAGTTTTTGTGGTTTTTAGGATACGGTTAGCAAGCACCAGTAAATTGGATATGTGCACATGTGCAATACCCTGTTCCAGAAAGGTCAGACATACTATAGATATGAGTGTACAGACTGTTATGAATGAATGCGCACTATATAACATGAATACTGATTTTAATATTTTTAATTAAATAAAAAAAAATTGTTAGTTTGAATTTTGAGTGAACTTTGAAATAAGGCAATCATTATATAATTCTATTTATTTATTTTGAAAGCATTCATTTATATTAAGAATATGCGAAGAATTTGTTCGTGTAAATTAACTTTTAACGTATAATAATCTTGGTTTGCTTTTAGACGTAGCCTCAATTTCTGTTGCATTGGGTCATGGCATCCTCCTATTGGAAAAAACTAAGCATTTTTTCTGTTGGAAATACATAATGGTGCTTCTGGTATACTTTGATTAGCGCAAATAAACGCTTATTTGGGACACAGGTATAGGATGACTTTTCGCAATTTCCACGTCACTTGACATCCACCTCAAACTATTTTACGCATCGTTTTGCATTATAGCAGCCATGTGACGTTGCATTTCAATTACATTTCTTGGGTTTCTATACACAAGTCTTTCGAACGATTCATTGATTATACGCTGAATCCTGATTGTGTGCCTCTGTATGGATTTTAACAAAAATAAATCCAACAGTAGTAACCTTAAATGGGCATTATATTTATTTCGTCGGCGGGTAAACTGGAAAACGTTTTAGGTTAAACGCTACATGCGCATCTTTATACTCTTCTCTACTTAAGATGGGTATTAAACAAATACGTACAAAGGTAGAAATATCCAAAGCTACTTCCATTTTAACAAATGAATATGCAGTGGACTTAAAAATATTATATTCTCAAGCAGAATGATTCATTTCACTAAAACCTGTTTGTTGTTTCAAAGCTTTTTTTTTGTTGTAGTGTTTTAAAAAAGAAACTTAAACTAAAACAATGGTTTAATCGTCAAATTGACTTTAGTTTTTATCTGAATTACACGAGAAAATTTTAAATCAAAACTTAAGCACATTTTTTTCCTTTTGCTTGTTGTATGCGTGCATATTAGAGGGTATTGATCATAAATAAGCAAAGATGCTTTTAAGATAGGCGATGACTGTCCTCGAAAGCAGTAAAAAGAGTTAATTGCAGTCAAATATTTTGGATTTTTTCTTTAGCATTAGAAATTAAGGGGTAACCATTGTTCCAACTTTTAAAACCGCGTGTATGTGCCGTAATTTGAACTGATTCTCTGGAATGTTAATACACAGTATATACTTTTTTGTGAACATTGATGCGCTTCGGTACTTCCATTTTGTGAACCTGTTCCCCATTTTAAGGATCAATTTTATAATAAATGTCATAAATCTAATCTGAATATGTAACCCGTTGTTACACGATTTCTTGACCTGTTCTGACTAATTCTGGGACGGAATTCGGTGAACTTGTCAATGTTGTCATGTGTAACGTTTCAATTTGGGCTAGGCCAGCGCGTAACCAAATACATACATTGAGGTGACATTTCAAACAATCATCGCAATTTGTTCATTCTTCAATACTCAAGTTATGTAATATTATAGTATCGTATAGCAAATCACTGAGCGAAAGCCCGCAGTATGTGTTATGAGGAAATATATGATGGTTTTGACAAGTTGGTTATTTTCCACCGATTGTTATATTAATATAATCAGGGACATAAAAATGTGCCCTATAAAATTCTACAGTTTCTTCCTCACTATTAAAAATGGACGTGTTTGGTATGACCTGATATTCGAGTAGCAAAAGGTGAACACTTTTTATGCATGTAAATAACCAATGCAGTATATGTATTTTAAAAAAATTAGTTTAATAACGCCAAGTTTTTGATAGGTTTTATTTAATAATTCTACGTGTTTCTTCCATGATGATACATACGATCATAACAATTTTATTTGTCTTTTTAAGAATATGTACATCTTGGAAACCTTGAGACATTCAACCCGGAACACGCATATTTAGACGATGTGTAAGAGTGAAATAAAAATGGTTTTTGATGATTTTTTATGCATCTAAGAAAAAAAAAGCTGTCTATAAAAAATACAAATAAAGGAATTTGGCCAAGGAAAAAAAGTTGGTGTTTGATTATAAGGTTTACATTGAAAGAGGCAAATAAAAAACGTGATGGGAAGTTTTTTCGAGGACTTTTTTCCATGCATTGTTTATTGCTTGCATGTTTCAATGTTTTTTGGGCAGTGAAGTTCGACCATTATGCAATTTATGAAAATTTCCCAGAAATTCGGCTTTATTCTTTAAGATTATGCTTCCATTTGTCAGAAGGAGATTTGAGGAATAAAAAAAATGAGTGCTCGATTTAGTGTTGTCTAATTCTAAAATTGTAGATTTGTAAAATATATGCTTCCAAGCATAAACTACCAGTCCATCTCAAAAGTGTAAAATTGTCATTCCATCCGATGATCCGAACCCAAATTGTTTGTCCTTTTGTGTTAAGCAAATTTTGATTTTTGATTATTTTTTTGTATAAAAGTCATATATGGTATAAAATTAGTGAAATATTTGTTAATTAAAACCGTAACAGTGCAGTATAGGGAATGTAAAACTGCTTCGTCGTATCCATATCTGTTTTCCATTAAAATTGTTTAGCAAAACATTGTAGGGTGAGGAGTTAATGATAGGTGAAAATTCAACAAACAATTAAAACTAATTTTAAAATTTTAAAACTTCAGTGTATAACATAATTATTAATACCGATTTCCACTGCACTACTTTTTTGTAAACTGTATTACGCCTTAGTGTATTTAAAATTCAATTTCATATTTGGTTTAATTTACCATAAATTGTAATAAATGTTTGCATTAAGCCTGATTAATTTAACTTGGCGTGGGCTAGCATGGTATTAACATTTTGAAAACATAAATTTGATTTATTCATCACCAGAAAATTTCATCAATTGATTGGAAAACCACTGCATCCGTTTCGTTTGAATGAAGTAATGAATGGCAGTCGGTATTACAATGATAGGATATTTCGAAATAATCATCAATGTTCGTGTTAACCTTGTATAGGCTCAAATATAGTGGTTTGCCCTTGAAATCAAGCCATGCAAACAAATATAAATAATATTAAAAACAAATTGATTATATTATTATAAATAAAGAGGGCGAAACTTTCCATTGCGTGTCTATCTCGTGAAGCTCTGTAAGATGTCGGTTATTTTCATTGCAATTATCACTCGAAATGCACCTCCTTAACACATGATGTGCGGCGTAATTGAGGCAAATTTATTTAAAAGTGCAACTAGGGTGCAGCACTGTTGTTTGCTGTCAAAAAAAAAAAAAAAGTTAATTGTAAAGTAAAAGGAGCCTTGATCAACCATGCGAGATTGGCAGTAACTATGTTATTCGTTTATTTTTTCACCAATTTAAATACTGCCTATGATGATCATATGGTGTCTTGTAAAATTCATGAACCGGTTGGTCACACAAACTAATTGGTAATTCAGTCAGGGTAAATGTAGAGAAAATAACTGGATTTATATGGATACTAAACTACTGCGAATAAGTCACTAGGGAGCATGCCTGATGTGCACGTGCTATCTATAAGAGAGCATTTGCAAAGTTCTTATTTTGAATTTGAAAGTCACTATGTACATGTATGTATATCTTACATGGAAAGTTTACAGAATTTTTTCAAAACTTGTTTGTTCACAAACTTTTTTGTTACTTGCATCGATTTCATAACTCGATCAGAAATGACGTCATCATGTTCGTGTAATCCCGACTTTTGCCCAATGAGTCTGGGCACACCTAGTATAATACCCCTTTGCCAAAATGTCAGTCAGTCCGCCCACATCAGTCTCAAAATGCAAAATGGACGACTTTTGTGAAGATGGAGGAAGGGAGGAGGAGGATGAGGAGAAGTATATTTGGAGGGTCCAAAATGCGAAGGTCGTTGTCAAGGGCGGATTTTTACCTGCGTATGCAAGCGTTTTTATCTGTTGTTTGTGGCCTATAACGAATTAACTCTACCTACCTGCCCTCAACTCGTGATTTCCATACACGAACAATCCATAGAAACGGGAAAAACTTGCTATTAAATAAAGTTTTTGTGAATTTTAATTTCGGTGTTTGTGCAATTGTCCTTTATAGTTGCTCGTCGTTTTCTGTTAAATTCTTGAGAAATCCTGTTTTTAGCCATAGATTTTTACACAAAAGTGAAGGAACAGCTCATGATAGAAGAAGGGTTAATAAATATAACACAATTATCGTTTAAAAACAGTAAATTAATACTATAAAACTAGTAAACTACAACATGTATTACAGATAATTAGTATTATTCATGATATACAGAAATATTGCAAATACAGGGTGGGCCAATAAAAAGTAAGCCAACTTTATAAAAATCATAAAATGGTTATTTGTTAACGGAATTTATTAA